>ML677478.1:1014242-1025684 GCA_007922305.1 Dermatemys mawii | reverse complement strand
AGTGTCGGAGCTGGGAAGGGGGCATGGGGTAAATGTTCTGCAGTGTCAGAGCTGGGAAGGGGGCATGGGGTAAATGTTCTGCAGTGTCGGAGCTGGGAAACAGACTCTGCTGGTATGCAGAGCTCTGGATAGGGTTGTTTGGAACTAGCCCCTCTAAACATCGCACTGCCTGCGCTTTGGACTTCTAGTCTTCTGCCTCTTGCTGCCTGCATGACAAGAGCCAGCAGAGTGGGAGGGTCGAGGGAAAGCCCTCTAGTACCTTCCAGCCTGGGACCAAACTTCCCTCCCTTCAAAGTCTTCCAGATGTGCTTCCAGGTGTTGAACTGGGGAGGGGGGTGAGGCGAAGTGATGATGTCACTTCCCCACTCGGTGGAAAGATCTGTGCTGTGACGTGGGGGTCAGGCAGGCCCCCCTGGTCAAGTGGTCTCCATCCCGTACCCGCCTTCTCAGAAAAGTCTCTGGGATAGTGGATTGGATGTTGATGAGCCCTTAATCGACAATAGATGGCTACTTCTTTCTTATAAGTGGTTGTGAGTCTGCCCAACCTCACTGTGTATTTCAGTAACACACACAGCAGGATTTCATAACACTTCCCAAGGCATCCTTTTTGAACAAAAACTTATCGTAATTACATGACCATGGTGAATACCGGGGATCTAGGGTGCTGCTTTGAGGTACAGTGTGTCCCAGCCAGGGAAGTTGTTAAGGAAGCAGAATGGATTCCCCAGTTGGGGGCACTGGGTTTAACCCAACATGGGCAGATGAGTCCAGAATTGTCAAGGAGGAGAGTCTTGTACATTCCTCTTAAGAAGCTGGTACTGGCCCCTGTCACAGACAGGATAGGGAGCTAGATGGGCCCCTGCTCTGAACCGGGGCAGCCAGTCTTATGTCCCCTTAAGCTCTCGGATGAGGAATTTCTGCTTGGCCTCCAGCACCTGGTAGAGCTGGTCTTTGCAGGCCCGGTTCCAACTCGGGAGCAGGTCGAAGAGCTTCCGCATCTTCTCCGGGTCGGTCCTCTCGGCTCGGATGCTCTGGTACTGCTCGTGGTCCAGCACCGTGTTGTACAGTTTATCCAGCACACTGTCCACCTGGCGCACCCGTTGGATCAGCTGTTCTCGGTGCTGGTCGATGAAATGTTCTTCTGAGGGGAGAAGCAGAGAGAAGAAGGGAATTGCTATTTCTCATCATGCTGGGGAACAGTCAGACCTTCCGCTTCTCTAGGGCCTTGCTCCTAATGGATTCCCAGCTTTGAACAAGATTGACAAGCTTCCCATGCAAGCGTCACATCACTCATTGCCACGGATTGCCCCCCTGGCACTGAGTTGCAGCCAGTTCTGGGGTGGAGCACAGCTGCAGAGGGATTGCTCACTAAGCAGTGAAATGCACCTGCCTCTGAAGTGGGACATGGCAGCTGTTTAGAAACAGTAGGGCACAAGGATCACTGGTGAAGGGCTGAATTCCAGCTTCCTCTGGAGTGGGGAGGGACAGAGAACAGGGACTAGAATTGATCTCACAGGCGGGTGCCCCAAACACTGTGTTATTGAGTCTATTAGCCAGGTTGGGTAAAGAATGGTGTCCCTAGCCTCTGTTTGTTGGAGGGGGGCGGGTGATGGATGGCAGGAGAGAGAGATCACTTGATCATTACCTGTTAGATTCACTCACTGCCCCTAGTTTGTGAATCTAGCCCTGCATTTCCTTTGATTTTATTAAAAAGAACTGAAATCGAAACCATTCAATTTCAGGTCAAAGAAAACGTTTAATTCGACCCACTATGAATTCCACCCCCATCTGTCCAGGTTTGCGGAGCTGCCAAAGCAAACAAACAACATCCATTCTTTGCCCCGCTCTAGTCATGAGCCAAAGCAGTCTCGCAACTTAATGTGGGGAGTCCCTGGGGTCCAGAGATTTCAAGACGAGTCGACATTCTGGGAGGATAAACAACACTAGACACCAAACAATCACAAAGGGTTGAGGGGCTTTCCCAAGCATTCTGTGTCCAGAAGCGCTGGGATCAGAGAGCAGGTTTTGCAGCTCATTGAATCCCTACTAACCTGTCTGCATTTGGGCAGATGAAACACTGACCATCACGTCTTCTGGAAGAGAGAAGGGAGGGGAGTCAGGGGGCTGGAGCTGAAGGGTTTTGATTAATGCTGCTAAGGTCCTAGCGGGGCCCGTTCGATCTGATTGGCTAAAATAGTCACATTGTGGTTTATGTATTTATTGCCACCATGTTGGAGCAAAACCTCTACCCATCACTAGACCCTAGGATGCTGGTTTATTTAGCTAGCTACATCGCTGGATCCTCATATGTCGATCTGGCTAATCTAGCTAATCTAACTAATCCTATTTCATTGGCTGCTGGTCTATCTATTCATCTGTCTCTCCAGCCCCAAATACCCTCCATCCCTCCAGCTCCATCTACACCGTTCCAGGCATTCATCCATCCACCCCCATACACTTCCCCAGAGTGACCAGACAGCAAATGTGAAACATTGGGTCAGGGGTGGGGGTAATAGGAGCCCATATAATAAAAACACCCCCAAATTGGGACTGTCCCTATAAAATCAGGACATCTGGTCACCCTACACTTACCCATCCACCCCCACACACGCCCACTCATCCCTCCATGTGTATATGTACCATTCTAGCTCTCCACCCATCCCAACCCCCAACCCCCTGCACACACGTCTGTCCCCAGCTTCGACTGGGCTGCGCCTACCTGGTCTCACCAAGGCTTTCCAGATCGGTTCCCCCTCTGCCTGTTCCAACAGGCGGAGCTGCAGCCCCTCCTGCATGTCCTGGGTGTAGATCTCCAGGTACGGCTGTTCCAGCTGGGGGTCCAGATAACAGAACTCCAGCTCCTGACGGGAAGGGAAGACAGGCCATTGGGAATGACCCTGCCTGAGTCAGCAGACCCTCCTGAGCGCCCCCTACACTTCATTTCCTGCAGTGCAGCGAGAAAACGCCATGCTGGGGCATGGGGTCAAAAACGGCTGCGAGGGGACAGCGCCCCCCTACTGAGTCCCGGCCCCGCTTCCTGCGGCACAGTGTCCCCTAGGGTCACCGTGAAGGCCTGGGGTCAAAAATGGCTGTGAGGGACAGCGCCCCCTACTGAGTCCCTGCCCTGATCCCTGCGGCGCCCCCTAGTGCCACACTGGGAGAGAACAGAGTAAGGACGTGAGGGGCTGGTGATTTTAAGGCTGTCACTCACCTCGGGAATCACCTCAAGCTGGGATGCGCTGGACACCACACAGCAGGAGCCAAATTTCAAGGGCTTGGTCCTGGAAGGCTTGTGCACACGCACCGAGGGGCATTTGGACTCATGGTCACTGACGGCCTGTAGGGGACAAGCAGAGCCATGGCTGGGGGACACAGAGCCCCCGGGCGCAGGGTCCCGACCTCAGGGTCCTGCTTCCCCTGGTCTTCCCGTACCACCACCCCCGCCCCCCGACGAGAGGGAAAGGTTGGCGTGTGATAAGACACTGGGCTGGGACCCAGGGGAGCCGCGTTCAGCCCTTGACCCTTCCATAGACTCCCCGGGTGGCCTTGGGCTAGCCACTGAATCTCTGTGAGCCTCAGTTTCCCCTCTGTGAAATGGGAAGAATAATCCTCCATTGGCCTATTTATACTGATAACTGCTTGGGCCAGCAACTTTCTCCCTTGATGTGTCATTGCAGGGCCTGGCACAAGGGGGGGCTCTGATCTGGGTCGGGCTCTTTACTGATTTCCTCTGCTGCTCCGTGGGCAGTGCCCGCATGCCCCGCTCTCTGCTATCCCACACTCCAGGCTGCCCCTGTGGCTCTGGCGCCTCCCGGGTGTGTGTGGTCAGTTCCCGGTTACCTCTCTCAGGGAGCGGTCGTTGGGGATCAGGTACAGGTGCAGGGTTGTGTTCGCAGCCCTGAGCGCCCGGTAGAGCAGTGCCAGGGAGTGGACTTTGGCCTGGCATTTAGACTGGATCTTCCTCCAGAGCACGCCCAGAGGGGAGAAGCTGGGGTTCCCCAGCATGGCGTGGAACGGTCTCACCCCCGTCGGCTGCTCCAGGGTCATCCCCCCGTCCACAAAATGGGCGATTCGCATCCGGGAAGCATCGAACTCTCCCTCTGTGGGTGGATTATAGAGCACAGAAAGGTGAAGCGTGGGTAGGTAAGTAGAGTGGGCAGGTGGGAGCCAGGACTCCTGGGTACCACCGTGGATCTGGAGAGGGGAGTGGGGTCTCTGATGGGTTCGAGAAGGAAGGGCTGGGAGCACAGGACTCCTGGGTTCTACCCTGGCTCTGGGGAGGGGATTGGAGTCTCTGACGAGTTAATGAAAGGAGGGCTAGGTGCACAGGACTTCTGGGTTCTACCCTGGCTCTGGGGCGGGGAGTGGAGTCTCTGATGAGTTAATGAAAGGAGGGCTGGGAGCCAGGACTCCTGGGTTCTACCCTGGCTCTGGACAGGGGAGAGGGGGTCTCTGATGAGTTCGAGAAGAGAGGGCTGGGAGCCAGGACTCCTGGGTTCTGTCCCTGGGAGAGGCGCACAGACTCATGGGTGAGAGCAGGGCTTGGAGGCCAGGATTATGAAGATCAGGGGACGCTCTCTGATTAGGGCTCTGTTTCAGACTGTGATGTGGCTACAGCTCTGATTGGTCTAAGGATTACAACTCACGGTGTCACCGGGGGTCCGACTCAGGAGACGGTGGTTATGGCAAAGTGGGAGGCTGGGTTTCCTGGCTGGGTTTCTAGGGTTACCGTTCCCACGGTATGGACTTGCCGTTACCATGTACACTTTTTGCTACACTGATTATTTCCAGCCGTACCCGCGAGGCACAGGAAGTGCGGGAGGTGAACGGCTGCCACGGCCCCGGCCGGTTCCACCTGGATGTTGAACAAGGGGCCGGCCACCATCCATTGCTGCTTCTCAGATGCGCCCAGATGCCGATCCCAGGAGTCGTATCCATATTGGATGGTCACGGCTCCCCTCACCTCAAACCCCAGTTCGGTTTCAGAGCAACGGAAGGAGCCTGCCCTCGGGAGGTGAAGCCTGCACGGCGTGGGGAGAAAAGGGTTAAACAGCACCAGCAGGAACCATCTCACATCCTTTTCCAACTGACCCCAGGTGCCCTCACGTTTATCCCTTTAACTCTGCCTCCAGCTCAGCCCTGTGTTTTGATCTCAGGATTACTCTGTAACCAACAACAGAAGCTGGGTGACAATGGGAACTCTTGGTCCTTCTCAGACCCCGTCCCTGGGAGGAGCATAGGAAAGTCAGGCTAAATGAGTGGATTCATTATACTCCTCCATGTCACATATGGCAACACTGTCTCCCCATTTGGGGAAACCGAGGCACAGGCGGAGAAGTGACGTGTCCTAGGTCACTCAGTGAGGAAGTGGCAAAGTTGAGAGTAGAACCCAGATCTCCTCAGTCCCAGCTCCCCACCCACAAACCCTCTCCTCTCCTCTCGGTGCCGGGGATAGAGCCCAGGCGTCCTGATTCCCTGCCCGTCGGCTCTGACCCACTAGACCCCCCCTCCATTCCCAGAGCTCTCAAGACTCCTGGCTCATTCACCCCCTGCTCTGCTCTACCCACCCATGCGAGCGTCTCTTTGCATGGAGCCCACCCCATGGGACATTGAGCATGTTCAGTGCGATAGGAGCTGACCCGCGCCCCCAGACACTGCCGCAGAGATGGGGGTGACACCGAACTCCCCGGCCCAGCTCTCACCTGTATGTCTCCTGCTTCCCATCTGGGCCCCGAACAGTCTCAGGGTGTATTTCTTCTGGAGGATCCTAAAACACAGGAACAGGCGTTAACTCAGCCTCACTGGGAAATCCCCACTGCAGAGCTCTTTGCAGAGGGAACCCGGATAGCTGTGGCCAAGTGTTCAGCTGGGGACCGTTTCTGTGGACTGGGACCCTGGCAGGGCCGCCCAGCATGGCTGGCAGGAGGGACTCTGTGATCAGCTGGATTCCAGCCCCACAGTCACTCATTCCCCGGTGGTGTTTGTTTCCCAGGTAACCGAGATGCCCCAGGTCTGGGCAGTGGTGAAACTCTCAGAGGTACGGCTGAGTGAGAGGGGACGAGAGAGAGAAGGGAAGGGGTGATGGATGGACAGACAGACAAGGATCTGAGTGATCCCACAATCCTCTACCTCCTCTCTGGGACACAAGTCACATTTGTCCTGTCCCCAGGGGTCCCTGCTGGGATCCTCACTCGGGCTGGTCTCTCCTGCGGCAGAGCGAGGGAAAGGCCCTTTCACATCTCGCATTCTCACAGCGTTGAATATCGATCCCCCATCCTCTGTGCAGAGCAACGGGACCTGGGCAACTCCATCAGCAAACTTCCCCGCAGATGAGTCTGTTCTGTGCGTCTGCCCGGCCCTGACACAGCTGCTGCGTGTAGAGCGCTGGGCTCGCCTGGCCCACGGGAAGGGCTCTGTGACGGGGCAGATGGTGGGGTGGGAAAGACGGGGTCAGAGAGGGGGATCAGGGTGCAAAGGGGAGAGGAGTGGGAAGGATGTCGGTTAAGTGGAACAGGGCTAGGGGAGACCCCAGAGCGATCCTGTAGACAGAGATTAAACCTGATGCAGGGGCAGGGGGCAGACACAAGGTCTGAACGGGGCATGGTCAGAGCTACAGGCCAAGGGGACATGTGGTTTCTCTCTGTTCAGCCATGAGCGAAGCCCATCAGACCACCCACCACCTGGTCAATTTGGATCTCATTCACCGGCAGCCCCGGCGGTGAGAGGCAGGGCCTGTTGGCAGATGATCTCTGGGGAGGGATGAATTATTAATAATGTCAATAACGTCATTAGCATCTATTTCCCAGGCCTCTTCCATCCCAAAGTTCCTTCCAAGGATATGCATGCAGCCACTTCTGGGGTGGGCCACAGCAGCTGTGTAACAGCCACACTGCACAGAGATAGCATGTCCAGTGCTGAAAAGCAGTCACCTCTCGGGCACGACAGCTGGGTGAGAGCTGTACAGCATTGCCGCACAGGGGTCGTTCACTGAGCAGTGAAATGCAGCTGCTTCTGGGGTGCGGTGCAGCTGGCTAACAGCTACACAGTGACACAGGGAGCTAGGCACAGGCAGTGGATATGCATGGTAGAAGCCGAGGCGCAGAGCTACGATCGGTGCCACTCACCTTCAGCCTCAGCTGTCTCTGCCACAGAACTAGGGCTGGGCTCATTCTTGTCATCGAACGACCCTGCAACGCAAAACAGAGGGAAAGGGCCAAACCGCTGAAAAAGTAAGCCACATTCTGACCTCAGTGACCAGAGTGTAAATCTGGAGGGACCCCCACTGTTGCCAATGGAGTCAGGGCCAGATTCTGATCTCGCTGACCCCAGGTTCCCCTAGGGAAAAGTCCAGCAGGGCTGCAGTGAGAGACAGCCCTGGGCGCTGTCATTGTTCACCCTGCAGGGAGTTCCACCTGCCCGGTCCATTCCTCTGGGCATTTCTGGACTCACCGGCTGTTGCCAATGCTGGGGTTTCATCGACAGAAATTAACTCATGAAGCGCTGGCGTGCGGCGTGCACGTCCTGTGGAGGAGAGAGAGACCAGTAACAGGAACCGGCTGTTCCTCATAGATCGCAGCGATTTCAATGCTTAGCTTGCCAGCGGCTTGGGGGTGGGACTGGCTTTTTGTTCTGTGTCCATACACAGTGGGATCCTGAGCCAGGAGTAGGGCTCCAAGGAGCCAGGATAATCCCAATAATAAAGTACATCAGTGGAGCTTGTGGGGTTCGGTGTCTCTTCTAAGAGGAGGACCACCAGTCTCGGGCTGTGACTGGCCCGTTTCTTGGCACTTCGTCCTGAACTGGACACTCTCTGTAATGTCCCACTAGAGCCCATCTGTGTACTGGGGGCCATTCCTGTCTTCAGAGCAGGCCCCTCAGCTGAGCCGGCCCCTGCATCTGCTCCCAGGATGGGAGGGGGACTCTCTGCCTTTAGCGGGGAGCCACTCCAGAGCCCGTCTGGCTGGAGGGACCTTGTACCTCTGACACAGGCGCTGACTCTGTGGGTGCTCTGGGGCTGGTGCACCCATGGAAAAAAAGTTGTGGGTGCTGAGCACACCCACCAATCAGCTCTTCCCGCTCCCTTCCAGCGCCCCCTGTCCGCCGCTGATCAGCTGGCCCGGAGGAGATCCCCGCTGCCTGTCTCGGGGTGGTGGCTGGAGAGACGGGGAGTTCGCTGATCGGGAAGCCCCGTGCCCAGCTGGGTCACGCTCAAGGCAGAGGGAGAAGAGGAGGCAGCTTTGTCGTCTGGGAGGTGGAGTCCAGCCCTGGGGGATCCCGCCCCCTTGGTCACCGCTGCACCCACAGGGCCCGGCTAGTCTGGGATCCTACCCAAGGAGTTCCCTGCCCGGTGATGGCTTTCCCAACACACCTGGTCCCCCACCGAGTGCCTGCAGCATGGGGGGATTGGAACTCCCGGACTTCAGTCTGTGGGGAGGTCCCAGTGGGACGCTGCCATAAACAGACTCCTCCTGGGGATGAGGTGTGGTGCTCTGGGACCATTGCAGGGAGGCTGCTTCCATTGACGGGTCCAGGCAGAGAAAGAGAGAGAGAGAGAGAGAAAAGTATCAACAAATGGGCCCATCTACCCCGGCATCCCGACTCCTCCTGGCTGCCCTGGGTCAGCCCCATGGGCCCATCCAGCCCTCTGCATCACCCATCTCTCCTGTTTGCCCCTGACAAGACCCAGTGAGTCCCACCCTGGGATGCTCACAGCCCAGAAGCCGCTTTTCCAGATCTCGAGCTATTTCCATGAAGTCCGCCCCTGTGGCCAGTGGAGGATATCCCCAGGAGTTCGGGCCAGGAAGTGAAGTTGGATCCTGAACCAGGGAAACCGTGCCCTGGCCCACTGCACTCACCGCCCGGGGAGGCCTGACGCTGCTTCTCCTTCTTGCCCGTCTGCTTCCTGAGCCAATGTGGCACTGTAGGTAGAGTCAGGCTGGGGAAGGGGCTCTTCATCATCCTTGTACGCCCTGAAACTCTGTTCCACTCGGGCGCCCCCAGCCCCATATCCCGCAGCACGTTGGTGTCCACAGAGGGCTGTGAGACAGGACCTGGTTCTGGAGGGAGACACAGATGGAGTGCGTCACGCACACAGCCCAGTACCTGCCCCCCGCCCCCGACTAATGGCCCCCCTAGCCTGGGTTCCCACCCCCACTCTTGCTGCCTCGGATCAGACCCCTTGGCCCACTTAGCCCAATATCTCCCCCCCCCTGCAATATTTTCTGCTGTCTCGATTTGGTGGGGTGCGGTGACGATTTACAGGACATGCAGCAAAGCCACACACAGCACTGAAAGGCAGCTGCCTCCAAGGCGAGGCAACTAGTTGACAGCCATAGAGGAATGGGGAACAGGGATCGCTCATCTGCTGCTGAAATGCAGCCACCTCTGGGGTGGGGCATGGCAGCTGGCTAACTGCCGCACAGTGCCAGTGCACAGCTTGGAGTCTGGGACAGGATGTGAACGAGAAGCTTGAATCGAGTAGATTTTAGGCTATATATATTTTCCTACTGTACGTTCCGCTCCATGAATCTGACGAAGTGGGTTTTAGCCCATGAAAGCTTAGACCCAAATAGATTGGTTAGTCTCTAAGGTGCCGCAAGGACTCTTGTTCTTTTTGCCGATACAGACTAACACGGTACCACTCTGAAACCTGAACGTCTACTGAAAAACGTGAGCCAAATTGTGATCGCAGGGACCCTGATGTAAATCCGGAGTGAATCTGCTTTCAGCAATGGCATCAGGGCTCTGTTCTGAGCTCGGTGACCTCGGGGTCACTTTGGAAGTCTCTGGTCCCAAGCAGGCAGGGATAAGTGGGCATTGCTTGGTCCTTGCCCCCTTTCCCTGTCGCTGCTGCGGGGCAGTCTGTGACTCTCTCCCTGGCCCATGGGGGAGCTCCCACCCCCCCGAGCGCCTCCCACTGGTTCCCTGCCGCTAACTGATCAGCACCATCGGCTAGGTCATCAAGGCGCTGACGCGGTCACCTACAGACATCACTTTACAGCTGGTCAGGAATTTTCCCATGAGACCCCTTTTTTCCCATAAAGCCTTGTCTGTCTGGACACATTAGTAATGAGACCTGCCAGGTTTTCCGGTTTGAACCAGCTTCCCCCTGCCAAATCTTAGCCAATTAGACTTTTGAAAAAAGGAGGTGAGGACCACCTACCCGAAAAGCAGGGAAGTCGACACCCACCTGAGGGACTCGAGCTGAACAAGATGTTTGGTTTTTCACTTGACAGAGATAGTTGAGGTTTTGCTGGCTCGTCCTGATTGGGGACGGGAAAACTTACTTGAGGCTTGAAAATTTCCAGGGGCTGGGAAAACCGTGCCCTGGCCATCACACTCACCATCTGGGGAGGCCCGATGCTGTTTGCCCTTCGTACCCGTCAGCCTCCTGAGCCACTGCAGACGTGGAGGCATGCGGGGGGAGGATTTTTCTTTGCTCCATTCAGGCTTGGAAAGGCTGCTCTTCAGATTCAGATTGACGAGCGCGAGGTAAGAGACTTGCTCTTGCTCACGGCCTACAAAGAGTCCAAGAGTGCGCGTCAGACACAGGGCCCAGTATTGGCCCCTCCATGCCTTCTCTGAGGCCTGATCAGCCCCCTAACTAATGGGCCCATCTAGCCTGGTTTCATGCTCCCTTCCTGCTGCTCCAGGTCAGTGCCATAGGCCCGTCTAGTGAAGTATCCATCACCCCCATTCCTGCTGTCTTGATTTGGTGGAGTACGACAGCCGCTTTGAAGACACACAACGATGCTAAACAACATTAGACTGTAGTTATCGCTGAGGTGGGGCTGCTGGTTAACAACCACACAGCAACGGTGCACATGAATCCCTCATCTGCTGCTGAAATGCAGCCACCTCTGGGGTGGGGCGCATCAGCTGGCTAACAGCCGCCCAGTGACAATGCACAGATTGGAGATTGGGATAGGCTGTGAGCGAGAATCTTGAATCAAGTAGATTTTAGGCTGCATGCAGGTCTAGTTACTTGGACAGAGTGTGGCTGCTGGGAATAGCACTGGGAAGGGGGACCCATTTTTGCTGCAGTGGGCCGGTGTGTATGTTAGACAGAGAGAAGCAGAGCTTTCCCGCGGTCGCTGTGTGTGCAGCAGAACTAGGGGTGGATCCGGCTTCTCCCCTGATTAATCCTGAAAAGAAAAACAAAATGTGACTGACACTCTGAAAAAAGTTAGCCGACTTCTGATCTCGGTGATCCCTGGCGTGAAACTGGAGTGAGCAGCCTGATGCCAATGGAGACAAGACTGGCCTGGATTCTGATCTCAGTTGCCACAGAGTAAATCTGCTGAGTGGAAGTAGCAAGGGGTGATGGAGGGGATAGGGGTGTAGAAAAGAGGTTGCATTGGGCAGGCGAGTGGGTTGGGGTGAGCAGAGTGCAGGTGATGGGGTGGGTTGAGATGGGCAGAGTGCAGGTGATGGGGTGGGTTG
>ML677478.1:965233-1014232 GCA_007922305.1 Dermatemys mawii | reverse complement strand
CAGAGTGCAGGTGATGGGGTGGGTTGTGATGGGCAGAGTGCAGGTGACGGGGTGGGATGGGGTCGGCAGAGTGCAGGTCACAGGCGGTGATGGGGGCTGTGGGGCAGAGTGGACATTGTATGGTACCACACAGACCTGGTGGGATAAGTGCCATGACTAGAATGTTGCTCTAGGGGGGTGTAGCTTGTTCAGGAAGGCCAGGCAGAGAAAAAAGGAAGAGAGGGTTCCATTGTACATCAAGAGCATATACACTTGTTCTGAAATCCAGAAGGACGTGAGAGCCAGAGCAGCTGAAAGTCTCTGGGTCAGGATAAAAGGGGTACAAAACAGGGGTGATGTAGGGGGTCTTCTACAGACCCCCAAATCAGGAGTAGGCGGTGATGAGACATTTCTAGAACAAATAACAGAAATACCAAAAACACAGGACCTGGTAGTAAGGGAGACTTTGAACTCTCCAGCCACCTGTTGGAAGGGTAATACGGCGAAACACAGGCTGTCCAATAAGTTCTTGGCATGTATTGGGGAAACTTTCAGATTCAGAAAGTGGAGGAAGAAACCAAGGGGACAGCCGTTGGAGACTTGATTCTGTCCAACCGGGAGGGATTGGTTGCGAATCTGAAGGGAGAAGGCAATCTGGGTGAAAGTGGTCGCGAAAGGACAGATTTCACGATCCTAAGGAAAGGAAGGAGTGAGAGCAGCAGAATGAGGGTGATGGACTTCAAAAAAGCCAACCAACAAACTCAGAGAACTGGGAGGTGAGGTCCCCTGCAAAGAAGAAGGAGTTCAGGAGAGCTGGCAAGTTCTCAAGACCATATTAAAGGCTCTACAATCAGGATGCAATGAAAAGATAGGAAGAATAATAAGATACCACTGTGGCTTCATCAGGAGCACGGGAATGACCTGAAAATCAAAAGGGAATCCCACAGCAGGGGGACACATGGACGAATTGCTACAGAGCGGTAAGAGAACAGCACAGGCACAGTGAGAAAGACTAAGGCACAAAATGAGTCACACCTGGCAAGGGACATAAAAGGCAACAAGAAGCTGTTAAGAAAGACAAAGGAAAGTGCAGGTCCTCTGCTCAGTGGGGAAGGAGAGCTAATCATGGATGGCAACCAAAAGGGTGAGATGGTTAGTGTCTATCTTGCTTCGATTTCCTTAAGAGTTTAGTGGTGACCAGATACTTAATACAATTAATATTAACGGCCAGAGGAAATGACCACAAGCCCAAATAGGGAAGGAAGCACTTAAAGAATAACTAGATAAGTTAGAGGTTCTCAAGTCAACAAGGCCTGATGAAATTCATCCTAGGGTGCGTAAGTAAACAGCTGAAGCAATCTTGGGACCGTCATCAATTACCTTGGAGATACCCTGGAGGACAGGTCAGGTTCCAGAGGACGGAAAGGCCAAATGCAATACCTGCCTTTAAAAAGAGGAGCAAAGGGGACCCAGGGAATTATAGAACTCTGCTGCTTAGAAAGAGACTGGAACAAATTATTCAACAATCGGTTTATAAGCACCTAGAGGACAACAGGGTTATAAGGACTAGCCAGCAGGGATTTGTCAAGAACAAATCATGCCAAACCAACCAAGCTTCCTTCTTTGACAATATTACTGGCCTAATGGCTGTGAGGGAAGCAGGCAGGCATGAAATCTCTTGTTTTTAGTACGTCCTTTGATAAGGTCCACATGACATTCTCATAAGAGAACTAGGGCTAGAGGAAACTACTATAAAGTGAATGCACAACTGGGTAAAAGACCCTACTCGAAGAGTAGCTACGAACGGTTGGCTGTCAAACTGGGAGAATTATCTAGTGGGGTCCTGCCGGGGTCTGTTCTGGGCCCTGGTCACTATTTTCATTAATGACTTGGATGATGGAGTGGAGAGAATGCTCATAAAATTTGCGGATGACCTCAAGCTGGGAGGGGTTGCAAGCACTTTGGAGCACAGGAATAGAACTCAGAAGGGTCTTGACAGATTGGCCTGAGAGCAATAAAATGAAATTCAGAGAAGACAAGTGCAAAGAAGTACACTTTGGAGGGAAAAGTCAAATGCACAACTGTAAAATGGGGAATAATGGGCTTAGGTGTCGTACTGCTGGAAAGGATCTGGCAGGCAGAGTGGGTCACAAATTGAATATGAGTCAACAGTGTGATGCAGCGGCGGAAAAAGCCGATATTCTGGGGTGTATTAACAGGAGTGTGGTATGTAAACTGTCCTGCTCTACCCAGCACTGCTGAGGTCTCAGCTGAAGCACTGTGTCCAGTTCTGGGTGCCACACTTTAGGAGAGATTAGGACAAATTGACCTACAAAGAAAGTTTAAAAAACTGGTCCTGTTTAGTCTTGAGAAAAGAAGAGCGAGGAGGGACGTGATTACAGTCTCCAAAGAGGTGAAGGGTTTTTATAAAGAGCACAGGGATCAATTGCTCTCCTGGGTCCACCAAAGGCAGGACAAGAAGTAACGGACTTAATCTGCTGCAAGGGAGATGTAGGTTAGATATTAGGAAATCGGTCCAGCTCTCAGGGGAGCTCAGCTCCGGACCAGGCTTCCAAGGGAGGTTGTGGCATCCCCGTCACTGGAGGTTTTTAAGAATAGGTTGGACAAACACCTGGTCCAGGTTTACTTGGCTCCACCTTGGCGCAGGGGGCAGGACACAATGACCTCTCAAGGTCCCTTCCACCCTGACACTTCTGTGGCTCCCTGGGGTGAGGGGTGGTGTGGGGCAGAGAGGGTCCAGGACAATGGTGGGGGCGGGGGGAATGGGGCACAGCTAAGGGAGTTGGAGACAGCGGTTCGTTTCCAGGGGCAGCCCTAGCCCCTGCTGCCAGCTTGGGACAGTGGATTCGGGGCTGGCTCAGGGGTGGGACTGTCCCATGACTCTGTTCCCAGTCACCAGAGTGGACAGCTGGGGGAAGAAGCAAGAGGCCCTGGGGACCCACTGGGCCGGGTAACTCACCAGCTTCCCTTATGACGTCCATCGCCGCTTGTTCTGCGCTGCATAAATCCCCGGCTAGTAAAGCCAGCTGCAACCCATACTCCGCCCCGTAGTAGCTGATCAGCAGCTCGGCCAGGGCCCCCGGATCGGCTCCCTCCAGCAGGGCCTGGGGGATGCGCTTGTGTCCCTCCTGCAGCGGGATTTTGCTCAGCTTCTCCTTCCATCTCCGGAGCTCGTCCTGCCCCAGCCCTGCCAGCGTCTGCAGCAGGCGGCGTCTCCCCGACCCCGGGCCCTCCATGTCGTCTGCCGCCCCCGCGGAGCAGAGACAGAATCAGGAAGCTGCAACAGGCAGCGCTGGAAGCGATTGCTCCACATTAACCAACCCCGTTGCCACATGCTCCATCCTCCAGCCTGTTCCTCTCTCTGCTTCCCACAATGCAGCCTGACGGCCCCGCTCTGCTCCCGCCAGCCCCTCCTCCTGCCACCAGCCGGGGAGGAAGATCGCAGCCCCCTGTGCACAGGCCTCAAGCTGGGAGATCTCTCCCGCGCTCCTGGTAATCCACCTCCACGAAAGGAGCAGCTCCAAGCGCTTGGAACCTGTCCACACTGGTGCTTTACAGAGCTCAGACTTGCTGCGCTCAGGGGTGTGTGTGTGTGGGGGGGTGATTTTTCACATCCTTGAGCCAGCAAGTTGTAAAATGTCCTGTAAAATGTCAAGTCTCACAGCTCAGTCTTCTTTCTGATCCCCTAAACCAGGGGTAGGCAACCTATGGCACGGGTGCCGAAGGCGGCACACGAGCTGATTTTCAGTGGCACTCGCACTGCCCGGGTCCTGGCCATCATCTGGGGGTCTTTGCATTTTAATTTTATTTTAAATGAAGCTTCTTAAACATTTTAAAAACCTTATTTACTTTCCATACAACAATAGTTTAGTTCTATATGACAGACTTATAGAAGGAGACCTTCTAAAAATGTTAAAATGTATTACCGGCACACGGAACCTTAAATTAGAGTGAATACATGAAGACTCGGCACAGCACTTCTGAAAGGTTGCCGACCCCTGATCTAAACAGATGGAGCTCTTTAAGTTTCTCCCTCTCAGCCATTTTTGTGGCTCTTCTTTGCACCTTCTCTGAGGGTCCAGCCTCCTTTTGGAAACGGGCCCTCCAGAACGGCACCCAGCACCCCACACAGGGGTAAAACCACCTCCTCTGATTTATATAATGGTTCCTGACCAGTTAAGGTCAGATCCCACACTGATATTCTGGGTCCTTAAAGCCTCCAGATTGCTTTCCAGAGCCGTTACAGCTCTGCTCTAAGCCTCAGGTCTTTCCTCAGCGATCATGCTGACAATGCAGACATTTTTAACACTAGGATACAGCACAAAGGGGAACACATTATTTGGGGCGGCCAGGGTAGGCGCTTCCATTAAGCATTCCCTTTTTTAAACAGTCTCATGGACTGGTTGTTTCCTCTACCCAGGTCCACTGTGGTCTTTTAAGTACTATATATAACTATCCTGCCTTCTCTGCATACCCTACCATAATTTCCCAGCCGAAATCAGTGAGACCCAAGAATAACTGCAATGCTTTGGTGTCTACGGGCGTGGTGAGGTTGATCATATATTTTATTCTTTCTTGAGCAACAGATCTATCTGCTGCGCTGAGTCTGATTCTGAGATACTCTCCCTCTTTCTGTTTACTTTGGGATTTTGAAGGGTTACGTTTCAAGCCCTGCGCTTTGCAGCAATGAAGTGAACGCTGCACTAACCTTTCACATTCCCTTTCATTTCGCTCACTACCACGATACCATCCACATATTGGACTATTTTTTCTGATTGCAACAATCCTTCCATTTCTAAAATATTTCTTACGGCAGCATGGAATGTCATGGGTGTGTCACAACAGCCCATGGGCAGAACAGTCCAACAACAGTCCATCTTTATTAATGATCTGGACAATGGGCTGGATTATACCGGGGTGGGCAAACTTTTTGGCCCAAAGGCCACATCGGGGTTGCAAAATTGTATGGAGGGCCAGGTAGGTAAGGCTTTGCCTCCCCAAACAGCCTGGCCCTGCCCTTATCTGACCCTCACCACTTCCCACCCCTCAGAGCCCCCAAACCCCCTGCTCCTTTTCCCCTGACCGTCCCCTCCCGAGACCTCCACCCGAACTTCCCCCCAGGACCTCACCCCCTACTAACCCGCCCCTGCTCCCTGTCTCCTGACTGCCCCGACCCCTATCTCCCCCCACCCCCATCCCCATACAGACTCCCGGGACTCCCATGCCTCTCCAACCCCTCCCCCCCGGTTCCCTGTTCCTTAACTGCGCCCCCCAGAACCTCTTCCCCATCCAACCATTCCCTTCTCCCTGTCCCCTGACTGCCCCCTAGAATCTCCTGCCCCTTATCCAACCCCGGCCCCCAGCCCCAGCCTCCTTACCATGCCACTCAGTCAGAGCAGCATGTCAAGCAGCCACATGGCCCCCCGGAGACACACTGTCCTGCAGGAGTGCACAGCCCTGCCCCTTTACCACGCTGCTCAGAGCGGCAGGAGCTCAGGCCCCACCGGAGCCAGCCCCTCTGCATGGCAGGAGCTGAGAGCCAGAGCACTGCCCGCGCTGCACGCTGAGGCTGTGAGGGACGGGGGACAGCAGGGGAAGGGCTGGGCGAAGCCTCCTGGCTGCGAACTCAAGGGCCAGGCAGGACGGGCCCACAGGCCGGATGTGGCCCACGGGCCGTAGTTTGCCCACCCCTGGATTACACCCTCTGCAAATTCACAGATGACACTAAGCTGAGTGGAGAGGTAGATACACTGGAGGATAAGGATAGGGTCCAGAGTGACCTAGACAAATTGGAGGATTGGGCCAAAAGAAATCTGGTGAGGTTCAACAAGGACAAGTGCAGAGTCCTGCTCTTAGGACGGAAGAATCCCATGCACTGCTACAGACTAGGGACCGACTGGCTAAGCAGCAGTTCTGCAGAAAAGGACCTAGGGGTTACAGGATGAGAAGCTGGATATGAGTCAACAGTGAGCACTTGTTGCCAAGAAGGCTAATGTCATATTGGTCTGCATTAGTAGGAGCATTGCCAGCAGATTGAGGGAAGTGATTATTCCCCTCTATTCGGCACTGGTGAGGCCACACCTGGAGTATTGCGTTCAGTTTTGGGTCCCTCGCTATAGAAAGGATGTCGACAAATTGGAGAGAGTCTAGCAGAGGGGAACAAAAATGATCAGGGGGCCTGAGGCACATAACTTATGAGGAGAGACTGAGAGAACTGGGCTTGTTTAGTCTGCAGAAGAGAAGAGTGAGGGGCGATGTGATAGCAGCCTTCAACTACCTGAAGGGGCCAGGGGGCTGGCTTGACACAGCCCTGGCTGGGATGATTTAGTTGGGGATTGGTCATGCTCTGAGCAAGGGGTTGCACTAGGTGACCTCCTGAGGTCCCTTCCAACCCTGATAGTCTATGATTCCGAGACGAGGTGCCCTGGAATACAAACGCTGTTGTATTCACAAATACATTGAATTCACAGAATTCGCAAAACCATTGAATCGGAGTACCTTGCAATCTTTAATGCATTTATCCTGTGAGGTAGGTACAGTGTATTCTTGGGGGGGAGGGGGAGACACGAGCCACCCAGCTCTGAAGGCAGAGTGAAGAGGGTGGCTGATGGCCAACTGCCCAACTCTGAAGGCAGCACCACCATCAGCAGTGGAGAAGTAAGGGCCGACTGGCCTGTATGCAAGAGAGCTGGTTGGAGTCATACTTTGGATTTCTCTTATTTCATAGTCTCAGAAATTTACCCTCACTGGAACCAGGATCAGGAACACAGTTTTCTTCACATTTCCAAGAAAATCTCCTTTACCTACATGTGTAGGCACCGTAACAATGTATTTCTCAGTTACCTGACAAAAGCGTATGAAATGTAAATATTACCAAAAAAGCCTAAAATGTATCTATATTTCCTAAGTTCGTTATCCAGTGTATCCTACAAACAACAGTCCATATATGTCATTGAGCAATTACTTTTAGTTTAATTTTTTTCAACATCTACTTATAATCAGATATTGACTCCACCCCCCTTATGAAAGGCAGGATGACCCATTCTGCATTCACATATCTTTAATATGCATATGCCTTATAATGAATCTATGACTTTGAAAATATCTGATAATAGCTTGATGTCAGCATCACATCCCTATCTTCTCTGATTTCCAGAGGCGGCACTTTTCCATTCTGCCAAAGGAAGGAAACTTGTCATGCACACCATGAAACAAGCCCTACAACTCTCTGAACACTCTCGTGACAGTCCATGGGGTAGACATCAAGGAACAGTCAAAATGACAATGGCCCTGAGCACAAGATACTATTAGCCTGGGATGAGAAAAACCATCGCTAATTGGGTCTGTACAGTAATAAAACTAAATCCTGCGATATGTAATTTACATTTTAAATGCAAATTTTACATTTACATTGCAAAGAACAATAATTATACATTTGCTGTAAAATGTACAATCCCTTCTCTAGAAGTAATATTTTCATGCAAGAATTTTAATGTCATCATATTATTCCATCTAAACTAGGTTTCATGATGTCTGCATTGCCAGAAAGCGAGAAAGGAATTAAATTTGGATACCACCTTGACAAGCATAAAGATGAATTTTGGACTCTACTAAACATCTACTAAATTTCTTCATAATTTTTTTACCTTCCTTCCAGTATCAAAGCATTAGGAACGTTCTTTATGTGGATTGCACATACATGATATCAAGTCTCTTTCACTTCCTTTAAAAACTTAAGAAATCTTATAAAGAGAGAGTCAAAGATAATTAGAGAGGTAGCCGTGTTAGTCTGGAATTGCAGAAGTGACAAAGAGTCCTGTGGCACCTTAAAGACTAACACTCTTTAGTCTTTAAGGTGCCACAGGACTCTTTGTCACTTCAAATATAATTGTTTATCATTATCCATTTTTGTCATTGCTACATAATGCAGCCTTTAATTTGCAATGAATGCAATGCATGTGAGTGGCACAGCGGAGTGCAACAGTGAACTCTGTTGCTCCTTGTAGTTGCATATTTCTGCAGGTTTGTTATTGTTTCATTTCTTCTTACAAGTATTCCTGTATTACTTTTTGTTGACTTTCTTTCTTTCTTTTTGTTCTGTTTTTAAAAATGGAAATTAGATTCTGATAGTGTGTTCGTGGAAACCACATTACAGTGTTCAGTATGCTTACTGCTTATGTGTTGGAGGAGCAGGAACATCATGAATACGCCGAAGATTCCTTTGTGTTGTGTGTCTTTAGTACATGAGAAAAAGAATTGCTTACCTTCCAAAGCCAAGCTTGCAGCAAATCGACACAGGTTAAGTCTGCCTGCTTTATTCCTTCCCTCAGGATATGTTACTCCTCTAATTTGTACCTTTAAGAACCGTGCCCTGGGAAGCCCATACTGAGAGGTACTGTCTGAAGGGAAATACAAAAAGCCCCTCTGCTTCTCTCTCCCATTTTTGCAAACACTGGTGTCTCAGTCCACCTGCATAACTGTTACCCCCCTCTGACCCTGTAGCCGCGTTTTGCCCTCTGTCATCATCTGGCAACATCTCTTCCCTGCGTTTGCTCAGACCAGTCCAGCAATCCGGGAAGGGAGCTGAGCAATGAGTAATTTCCTGCTGCTGGTTTCTGTCTCAGCTGCACCAGCTCTTCTCTGCATCTGCACTTCCTGTCTCTTGGATGAAACATCTCAAGTGGCGCTGGCAGCATGGAGATGGCCCGGAGAAAACTTCTGGGCGAGGGGAAACTGCAGAGATTCAGGGACAAACTGAGCGAAATCCAGCCAAAGGAGGGATACCAACATCTCCCTTCTTGGATCCTAAGATCTGCAGATCCCCAAGGCCTCACGGACCAGCTCCTTCGCTTCTATGGCATGGACTATGGGGTGGAGGTGGCAGCGGAGGCGCTGGGAGCCATCGACCAGGGAGCCCTAGCAGAGAGACTCATTGATGCACTGAGAACCAGTAAGGGATGAGCCAGGGAGACTGCCCGTCCCCGCCAGTCTGTCACTTTCCCTGTAGCCTCCCTGTTAGAGGTGGGATATTGACTAGAGCTATTTGCAGGGCTGTCGTCACCCTGGTGGGGCCAGGGTCTCAGAGACACAAGGGTGGCAGCGAGGTAATATCTTTTATTGGACCATGAGAGAGTCCAGCTTTGGAGCAACATGCAGCTCTTCTTCAGCCCACAGCTCGGTGGGGCTTGAAAGCTTGTCTCACTTGGCAGCAGAATTTGGCCCAATAGAAGACAGTGACTCACCCACCTTGTCTCTCTCATTTGCTAGAGCAATGATGCACAAACTGTGTGTGTGTGTGTGGGGGGGTGCCCTCTCAGCAAAAGAGGTTCTGGAGGAGGGAGGAAGGGCACAAAGAAACTGGGATCCCACAGGATCTACTGCCAGAATAGCAGGAGCGGGATCCAACTGGAGTGGGTATTGAGTGGTGGAACTGAAAGAATTGCCCTCCTGCGCCACAGACAATGCGAAGGCCCCAGTCAGTGGTCCCTGTTGTCTGGGAACTGCCTTCAGAGCTGGGTGGGGCTGCCAGCAGGGATACAGAAGTAAGGGATAATTTCAGTTTACAAATAATGGGGGCGGGATGGGTGGAATAAATTCCATGAATGGTAAGGGGGCGGGGGGAGAAGTGAGACTGGAAAAGTTTATGCATCATTGAGCTAGAGAGTAACGGTTCTCAAACCTTCCTGGTTTCCTTACCATCCTCTCAAAACCAGTGAGTGAAGTGCTGCACGCAGATTTCTCCTTGCTGCGAACATTTGCAATCTTAACAGGTCGAATTAAAGTATCGACAGCTCCCTAGTACAGTAAGGTTTGATTGTGGCTGGTGGAGTTCTGCCTGGAGAGAGTTGGAAGAGGAGGGAGTTTGGTCGGGGAATTCCAGGGGGACAGTTACAAGGCCCACGTTTTTGAGCTGGTCAGGAATTTTTTTGTTTTTTTTCATAGGAAAATGTCAATTTCACAAAACTGACTAGTGGGAGGGACTGATTGGTTCTGACAAAAGTTTCCTCAGGACAGGTTTGTCAGTCCAGCCCGGGATTTCTGCAGAGAGAGAGACCCAGCCCAGAATAGCCAGGTGGTCAAGGCACTCACCTGAATCAGGCAGAGCAGGGACTTGAACATGAGTCTCCCTGGTCCCAGGTAAGTGCCCTGACCAGCCGGTTGTTGGCTACTCTAGGATGGGTTGCTCTCTCTCCCCACAGCCCCCTGGTTTGTGCTGAAATCCCTCGAAACGTATCAGTTCATCCTGATGCAGAACAGGAAACTTCTGAAACCACAGAGACAGTTTCCAGCCCTGGACTAAGGCAGTGAGACTGAGGGAGGGGATCCTGGCTGGAGGGAAGGGAAGGCTGTGGGGGTGTGGGGGTGGGGAAAGAGAGGAATAAAGAGGTGGAGTCTTTACTGGGGAAGGAGGCATTTTGAGCTCCAGATCTTCCTTCTTCCAAGGCTTCAGGTTACCCTTAGATTTCCTATCAGCCAGGGACATCTGCCAGTCCCCCTGGCCTCTCTGGAGAGCCTTTCCCACAGATCTACTCCTACTCTGCTCTCACAGTTCCTCCCTCTTGGGTCTATTCTGCCCCCAACAATCTTCTGTTCCTTGAACTTTTTGAAACTTTGCTCTTTTAGAGAGAGGTAAGGGATTGACTTTGTGTACACAAATTTGCAGAGGGACAATAGAGTTGAGGTCCATTTTTTTCTCACCTCTATGTATTATTTTAAAATATTTTAAAATAAATAAATGTTTTAAAACATGTTAGGGGGCTTATTTCTTCACCCTCTTGCTTCCCTGGTCCTTCTGTCATGAACAGAGAGCAACAATTCCTGAAGTCCGAAAGCGCAAACAATTCTATATTTATTGGGGTGAACTTCCAGCAAGCATGATTCCAGTTTCCTTCCTCAGTGTCCCCCTTCCCAGCTCTGACACCACAGAGCCTTGCCGGTGTCCCTGTTCCCATTTCCCACCCCTCCAGAAAAACATGATTCCAATTTCCCCACCCCCATTCCCTGTTCCCACTCCCCCACCTACTTCCTGATTGACTGCAGCCTATATAGTAAAACTTGACTTATGTTTAGCTATACCATAACCCATCATTTTGCTGAAATTTAACTAACCAATCCTAAGATGATTACCCTACCAATTATATCCCAGCACCTTAATTAGTTTACACGCAGCAAAATTAATTATACAGCAGACAGAAACAATCACAGAACCAGACAGAGACCATGCAAATAAACCATAGCAAAGTGGGAACTATAATGACAGAACAATACAGAAGTGAGGGTTTCACAGCTACATCTATAAAGACATAAGGGTTCCCTAGCTGTCTCTGTTGATAAGTGAGTTCTTACCAAACATAAAACTGTCAAACTAAATTTCCTTTTACATCTTCAGGCTCTTCCCTTTCTCTGGAGGTGATAGATCAGATCATCTTTGTAACAGCCCCAGATTGCCTTATTTCAATACGACTGGTTTGGAACGTGAGCATGTGACTGTTCGCTTCCCAGTTTATGGCTGCCTCTGCTGCTTAGCCAGAGAGTTTAGCCTAAGAACAGAGCCTCAGACTGTCACAGTGAGAGAAGGCCCTTACACAGATTCTTTCTTTTATACCTCTATAAGTAGCTAAGTGATAAGAATTGTCAGGATTGCCTCCCCACTCTGAACTCTAGGGTACAGATGTGGGGACCCGCATGAAAAAAGAAATAACGCCCCCCAAGCTTATTTTACCAGCTTGGGTTAAAATGTTTTTCCCCAGAACACAACTTCTTCTGTATCTGGACCTGGTACGCTGCCACCACCAAACTAGGTCTAGGGTAGTTTGGGACCCTTCTTTCCCTTTCCACTAACCCCCCAAACGTCTTCCTTCCCTGGGAAGCTTGAGAGAAAAAAAACAAACCTCGCCTGCTCCTGCGAGACGTGCCCGATCCAAAACCAGGATCTTACACAATGAAAAACAAGCAGTCAGCTTCTTAAAAGAAAGGTTTTAATAAAAGAAAAAAGAAAGGAATAAATCCCTTATAACCATCAATAGAACAACATCTACCATAATCAACAAAAGGATTCAGAAACCAAACCTCTCCCCCGAGGCAACTTTCTCCCACTGTTGATATCTCTGCTGAAGCTTACAATATCAAGAAGCACCCAGCCAACACTCACCACTGAGAACCCTCCAAGTGACAAAGAGAAGGTAAACTTACTGACTACAGTACTTGATAGAATCTTATAGTTACAGTGAAAGACATAGCTGTGTTCATCCCATAGCCGAGGTGAACAGAGAGAGACCCAGAGAGAAACTGAAACTTAAAATCCTTTGTCTCCTGAGGAATTTCTCATTGGTCAGTTGTCCACCTCTCAGGTTACCTTTAGCTTAACCCCTTACAGGTAAACAATAATTCTAGGCTACTTCACACTTATGACAAGAATACACCTTAATTCTTAAAGTCTAGGCCTTTACAGACAGGCCTGAATATCTATAGCCTAACAAAACATAAAGCATGATACCTCTGGAGACACAAATCCACAGTTTGAGAACTGCAAATCTAAGCATCCCATTGAGTAGATAGAAAGATTAACCTAACTAATCTATACAGAAGCCTGTGAAACCCCATAAGATTGGAACCATGAACTGTTGGAACTCATTTACAAAACTTTTCTTAAACATTACATGAATATATTGTTTCATACTATAGAATTAGAATTTATAATCCCTAATCCACGATGAGATACCTTTGAGCTATAACGTATCTTAATGAAAAACTACTTTAGATAGGTTTTTTCCTCAAAAAGCATTTTCTGAAAAAAATCCGATTTAAATTTAAAAAAATCATTGATTTTTATCCACCCTGCTTTTATCTACCCTGTTGGCAGAGCACAAGTCACTTAGTATCTCGGCGCTCTCTCCCCATCCCCAGTAATGAATCCCTCATTCCCAGCCCTTTGTTCCCATCCATCTCAAACTCTCTCTCTCCCAACCTTGATCTCTCCCTCTCTCTGCACTCACCCCTTTATCCCCGTTTATTCATGCTACCAAATACATACACATCACTTCCCCCATTCCTACTGCCCTTCCTCAACCAGATGCCACATATATCTCACCCCCAACACAGTGTTCCCAGCATGTACCTCGGTGTGCTTAGGAGCTGGGGGAGTGATGGTGACTCTTCAATGCATGATCCATCCCCAAACCCTGCTCAGCTCTATAGTTAACCAGCAGCAAAAGCAACCAAAAAATGGTGAGGGTGGGGACGGACCGGGAACCAGAGGAGTCTTGTTTGCACTGGAAGCTGGATCGGGGCATACAGAGCAACAAGGATCCACAGGGGACTTCCCTCACTTCTGAAAGACCCCCTTAAAAGTATGCACGTCTGCTTAATTCTGTGTGTTTGTCTGTCTCCTCTCTGCTTTGTGCCCACACACCAGGAGCAGACAGCGCTGCAGCCTCTAGTCTTCCTCCTGCCCTGCAGGATCAGATGCCTGCACCAGGAGCCAGCACCAGCAGTGGGGATGGGGAAGGAAACAGACCGCGGTTTCGTCCAGGTGAGCACTAAGTGGGGATTCACAACAGGAGGAGGAACCTTATGGGAAAATGTTTTTTCATTGTTTCCTCCCCAGCCATGATGATAAGTTGGGGGACGATAAGTTGAGGGGACAGGACCACCCCACTCATTGCCCTGTGTCACGTAACACACGTCCCCTAAAATCATTAGTTCAGGATTTATTCGTAATAAATAAATATTTATTTGTAATAAATAAACTCCTCAGAGAAACATTTTTCCGACCGGCACCAAAAACAGCTAGAGCAGCTTGTCTACAAAGGAACACCTCCCCTGCCTGAGATATACACACTGGACGATGAGCAGTACCAGACAATCCGAGCTGAGAAAACCAGCCAGGAGAAGATGCGGAAGCTGTACGAGCTGGCGCCGAGCTGGGACAAACAGCAGAAGGATCAGCTCTACCAGGCACTGACGGAGACAAGCAGAGACCTCGTTGAAGAGCTGGAGGGTAAATAAACGACATCAGGGAAATCCGCTTCCCATGCTCCCCATGGGGGACAGTAGATCACCCCTCTGGCTGTTTATTCCTCGCTCATCAGAGTTGGGCATGGGTTATTACATCACCCGCATGACACTATAATGTGCAATGCCCCCTGGGTTGAGATTATTTCAGTGTTTGGTGCTGTTGGGTCCAATTCCAGACAGAGTTGTTGCACAGTGCAGAGCTGGGCTGGGTCTCAGTTCTGCAGGTAGCTCCCCTTCCCGGCCATCGGAACTACACACGCACTTGTCCTGGCTGGATCAGGACTTTGGCTTGTTATGTAGGTTGGGGTATTTGTAACATTCAGTCAGGTTCTAACCCCTCTGGAATATGGGCAGGGCTGGAGTTTGGCCCAGGCCAAAACCTCAGATCCAATCTCTTTAACCAAAGAGGGCAGGGGTGTGAATGAAATCGGGCAGGGGTGTGAATGAAATCAGGCAGTGGTGGGTGGTATCTAGAGTCAGTGGTGGGGTTGTATTTGCCTTCCCCTTCCTCTCTACCTGGGACCTTCTACCTGCTTTGTTGGATAAGTGACATTTCCCGCCATCCTGGCTCATGTCTCTTTAAGGGTCTGGATTCCTCGTGGTGACGAAGCAGGTGAGGGGAGAGAAGGAACTCTTGGTCCCAGAGAGAGAGGCAGGGCCCGCATAGGGGCGGGGAATCACTGAATCATTCTCTTTGTGACTCTGGGGGACAATTCACCCTGAGAGAGATTTTCAGGGGCAGGGAGGAGGTGAAGTTACGGCCTTGCATGCCCCTCACTACCCCGCGGAGCACGAAAATCAGCAATTGCCATTTATTTTAATAAAATGTCTCTCTCCAGGGGTACACTTTGTTGACCGGCACCGAGAGCAGCTGATCCAGCGAGTCACAGATGTGGGCAAAGTCCTGACAGAGCTTCAGTGGCACATGCCAAACCCTGAGCAATACGAGAGCATCAGCACCGGGAGATCCGATGTGGAGAAAATGCAGAAGCTGTACGAGCTGGTGCCGAGCTGGGGGAGGGAGCACAAGGACCGGCTCTATGACGCACTGTACATAACAAACAGAGACCTGGTTGCTGAGCTTGAAGGTAGATAACTATAATCTCTTTCCTCAGGGCAGAGTTTTCAAACTGGAGTGAGCCTCCCTCCCCTTCTTGGGAGGACATGGAGGAACATTCGGGGGTGGGGGAGGAAGTGACAACTCCAAGTGTCTAATGGCAGCCCCACACTGACTCACCTCAACGGGCCACCCAGTCTGTGGGTTAGTGTCCCCATCCGCCATGACCGTGCCCATTTCAGCTCCCGGCAGCCTCCTCGCCCCGCCTGAGAACCCAACTGGGGAGGGGCAGGCCTTGGCCCTGCCGTAGCAGCCGCAGTTGCCCTTCTCTGCTGGGGAGCCCACCTGGGACTCCGGAAGTGGCAAGCGGCACCCCAGGTCTAGTTACTGTCCTGCCACCAGAGCCCAGCAGCATTTCTCCCCATCCCTGCTCATGTCTCTTTAAGGGTCTGGATTCCTCGTGGTGATGAAGCAGGTGAGGGGAGAGAAGGGACTCTTGGTCCCAGAGAGAGGGGCAGGGCCCGCCCAGGGGTGAGAAATCACAGACGTATAGGGCTAGAAGGGACACCAGTATATCATCTAGTGCTGTCCCTGGCACTCAAGGCAGGACTAAGTCATGATTGGACCATCCCTGACAGGTGTTTGTCTAACCCGAAAGAGGAAGCTGGACTGAGGGGCCCCCATGGACTAGAAGAGGAGGCCAGCAAGATCCCAGGGTGTAGGGCGGCCCCTGACAGGAGGAAGATCATCCCCCAATTTGACCCCTGGCTCTGAGATCTCTTCTGTTCCAGTGAGTCAGTCCTTGCGCTCTCTCTCTCTCTCCCACTTGCTCTCTGTTGCAGGTGTGAGTAGCTGGGTGCAGGCGCCATCCACCAACACCAGCCCTGGAGCGACAGATGAGTTACGACTCACCCAGCCGGATTAACCCTTAGTGAACCGCACTGAGGGGCTGGGCAGGGGAGCAGGTCGCATCATGCACCTGGACAGTGGGGTCAGCACATCCCCTTGCTTGCTGGGAAGGGAGGATGAGTTGAGGCACAGGCGGTCCGGGAGCTCCCCCAGGGGCAGGGCAGCTTTGCCCCACCTCCATGTCAGGGCTTTGGCTAAACATCCCTAGGCAGAAGCTGAAGGAGCCTGGCTACCAAACCCCGTGTTTCAATGGGGTGTTTTTATGTCCCTCGGCTCAGGGGAACATTTTGTGGAGCGGCACCGGGAGCAGCTGATTCAACGTGCCTCCTCAGTTGACAGCATCCTGAATGTGCTTCATTGGGGTATCCGGCCCCCTCTTCCGGTTTTGAAGCAGCCCCGGGCAAGAGCTGAAGTCTCAGGTGGGGTATAAATTGACTCTTCACTGACCAAACTAGTGACTCTGAAAAGACCCTGAGACTCCACGAATTCCAGTGAGCACTTCTCTGCTGCTATTGGTATTAGGTGGAGGGTGTCCAGGTGCTGCGGCAATGGAGGGGGCAGGACGATACCGATGACAGCACAGATCCACAGAGCTCCTTGCTATCTCCTGACCTGTGCTGCTGTGTGAACATATCACAAGCCGCAGTTCGCTCTAGGGCCATATGCTACCTTTTCTATGTAGCCTGAGCTTGCCCCCCACCCAATTTCAGCCAGGCTTCCAGCCTTACCTGAGACCACTCAGTTCATCTCCCCCACCAACTGGACCCCTTCCCCCACCCACTCTATCACCCACAGAGGGACAGGGCCCTCCATATCCCTGCTTACAGGGAGAGGGCAAGAAGAGGGGCTGATACACCCTAAGAGTGTGACGGGCTTTCCCCGGGATGCAACCTGGAACTGTGTTATTGCTGAGTCTTCTTTCTTACCAGCCTGGGCTCTCTCTCACACTGTGACAGGTTGCAAAGCCCTCCAAGCTTCCCTCACACACATAGCCACAGGCAGGGGCTGCACCCAGTTCCATGAATGAATGTCTTGGCCAGTCACTGCATGAACCAACAATAGAGAGGTTCCAGCCAAAATACCCCTGGTTCCCTAGCCTAGGATGCTGGAGCTGTCCTGTCCTGCCTTGGTCAAAAGCCTGACCAGTATATAAGGTGTTATCCACTCCGCCACTTCTGCAAAGAAAAGTGGACATGCATCAACTTTTGTTCCTGAGCTGAGATTTCCCCCCAAGCACTACACTCAAACCACACTGTTTTATATATATATATATACAATGTAGATAGATAAACTACAGGAAGATTATAAGTGATAGCAAACAGATTAAAGTAGATTACCTAGCACATAAACAAAAATGCAATCTAAGCCTAATATATTAGATAGGATTGGAATCAAGCAGTGTCTCACCCTGTTAGATAGTATAAACAATCCATCAGGGTTTCATATATAAGCCGGCTTCCTTCTTTCCTGTGTGGCACGAGCACCTCCTTAGTTTGAAGTCTTTGTTTTTACAGCGCTATTTACAGGTGTTGAGTTGTGGGAAGAGTGAGGCCAATTGGTGAGATCATCTCCCCTTTTTATAACTTGCTCCATATGGTGGGAACCCCTTTGTTCCAAGCCAAGTTCCCAGCACAGTTTGTGGAAAAATATAGGTACCAAAATGGAGTTCAGTATTATGTGATCTCATGATCTCGTCACATCCCCTTGCATGCTTTGGTGAGTCATGGGAGCCAGTATTTACAAGCTAACTGAAGCATCCACAGGTGAGGATAACCTTTTCCTTGGGCTATTTTCTTTGTTGATGGGCCATTCAACTTAAATATTCCATTCACAATATGCTGGCCAGACCGGATGCAAACTACCCTGTGGGTGTCACCACAGGAGCAAACACATTTGAAATACAGGTATATAATGTGACAAAGCTCTGTCCTTATCTTCGTGGATCCTGCGTTTCCTGGTGGATTTTTACTAGCCTCAGCGGCTCACTGTGACCCTCCACGGAGCCCTTCTCTCTCTGGAGACAAGGTCACAGCCTATTGAGCCATTTTCATCATAAGCCAGTGAGGAGAAGCTATCCTTCCTGGCACAGTCTCTATTGTCTCCCAACCTCAGAGACTAATTAGGGGAGGCAGAAAGGGGGGAGCCCAGGCCCGCCCTCTACTCTGGGCTCCAGCCCAGGGACCCTAATAGTATCAGCTAAGATGGCTGACCTTTTCTCCACAAAACACAATACAATTCCCTGGGCTACTTCCCCACAGCAGTCCCCGCTTCTTCAAACTCCACTTCACCCTTACCTCAGGGCCTCCTTCCTTCTGGATGATATGTTGTCCACCACTCAGTCTCACCAACAGCATAACTTCCTTCCACAGCTCCTGACACCCACAGCCCACCTGACTAACTGGGAGGTTTTTATCTGGTTTCAGCCAGTCCCTGACTGGCTTCAGGTGTCCCAATCAGGCTAGCTGTTTCTACTCCTTTCTAGAAGGTTCTTAATTGGCCCCAGGTGTCTTGATTGGTCTGGAGTAGCCTTTGTTTGGCTATCCAGGGAACAGGGACCTGCACACCCTGAGACTAATATACCTGCCTTCCAGCACTCTCCTATATCCTTCTGGTCTGACTCCGTCACATATCCCTCCCCCCTGCTCAACACCAAGGGGCTGGGCAACTTGGGTCGACATACAGTGCACCCATGATAAGCCATCTGCGTTGCCGTGGTGACTTCCAGCTCTGTGTTGTATGCGGAACTGAAAGGGTTGAAGGGATAAGAACCGTCTAGTCACTCTTGCATTTTTTTCCTTATTTCTGAGGTCTGATGATCTGAGGTCATCGTGGATCACAAGCTAAACATGAGTGAACAGTTTGACCCTCTTGCAAAAAAAAGCGAACATCTTTCTGGGATGTATTAACAGGAGTGTTGTAAGCAAGACACGAGAAGTAATTCTTCCGCTCCCCTCAGCACTGATTAGGCCTCAACTGGAGGATTGTGTCCAGATCTGGGCATCACATTTCAGGAAAGATGTGGACAAATTGGAGAAGGTCCAGAGAAGAGCAACAAAAATGATTAAAGTTCTAGAAAACATGACCTATGAGGGAAGCTTGAAAGAATTGGGTTTGTTTAGTCTGGGAAAGATACAACTGAGAGGAGATGTGATAACAGTTTTCAAGTACATAAAAGATTGTTACAAGGAGGAGGGAGAAGAATTGTTGTTCTTAACCTCTGAGGATAGGACAAAAAGCAATGGGCTTAAATTGCAGCAAGGAGGTTTAGGTTGGACATTAGGGAAAAACTTCCTAACTCTCAGGGTGGGTAGGCAGTGGAATAAATTGCTTAGGGAGGTTGTGGAATCTCCATCACTGGAGATTTTTAAGAGCAGGTTAGACAAACACCTGTCAGGGATGGTCTAGATAATACTTAGTCATGTTATGAGTGCAGGGGACTGGACTAGATGAGATCTCGAAGTCCCTTCCAGTCCTATGATTCTGTGACTCATTGGGGTTTAGCTGGCACACTCTACCAAGTTTCTAGCGAACTTGTACAAGGTGAGATGCAAACTCAGCCATGCTTGCATGGATTTTCACAGGAACAGCATAAAGCACAACCCCGGCAAGTATTCAAACTCCTGCCAAATGTCAAGCCCCTGCTGCTAATCATGAACGTGTTTGAGCTTCACAAACAATAAGAATATTTTTAACACTGGCAAAACAATGTATTTTTCCTTAATCTTATTCTTAGAAATGGCTGAACCATTTGTGCTGAAATTAAGGAAACAAAACAAAAACCCCATCCATCTGAGGCAGGGATCTTGCTTGGGAAACTTCAGTCCAAATGGTTAAAGTTTTTCAAAATTATAAACAATTGTAAAGAGGATCTTACCTTTCCCATTATAAGACAACCTTAGCTTAGCAACGCCTACACTGCCGTGTGCTGCTAACACAGGCCCTTTCATCCAGCGCTTTCGTCTCTCAAAGTAATTTACAAAGAATGACTGGACTGTGAGCTTTTGTTATGCCCCAGGAGTGTAGATTTTATAGGACCCTGCTCCCATATCCAGGACCAGGACTGACTGCCTGGATATCCGGGGGTTAATACACAGTCAGGTGAGCAGTGGGCTGAGATGTCCTTGGGAACTGGGGGTCAGAGCAAGCAGCGGAGGGACCTTGTGAAGTCCCAGCAACCCACAGAGCTACAGGGATGGGTGTTTCCAGAACTCAGGTGGACAAACTGCCCCTCTGATGGTAGGAGGATGAGGACAGGCTAATGAGCCTCTTTTGCTTTGTGACCCACTGACAGATGCCGACAAGTCCCAGATGCAGATCGCCCATTTCATCGAGGAGGGGATGACCCTGGAGAACCCAACGCAGGTGAGGCCGTTCCACGCCGTGCTGCAGAATCCCAGCTTCTCTCCGATCGGAGTGTTTCAGTGGAACAATATTTTTCGTCAGCGAACTCAGATCCATTCCATTGTACTGCTCTATCAGGCACAAAAGAGAGTTAATCTAACCCTCCACCTCTACCTGATACCTGATGACAGCTCACGGGTAAAGGTAATCTATAGTGTGAGCCTTATGGGAACACACACTTACCCTGTTCCAATTGACCTCTCTCAGGGACAAGGGGGCTGTTGTGAAGCACAGAACACATGCAAGACACTTTTTCCACTAACTCATTATTGCTTTCACTTAATCAAACAAAACACAAGAGAGCACAGATCATATAGAAAACAATAAACATCTTAGCCACAATGCCCCTCACTAGCTCACCCTTCCCTTGGGAGGGCATCTAGGCTCAGGAAAGGTATTGCAGCCCCTCAATTCTGGGTAGCTTCTCCCTCATCAAGACTTCTTCATCAGCTTATGTGACCTTCCTCTTTCCTTCCCAAAGGTTCTTGTGGGTATCACTAGCTTATATGCCCCCTTTCAACCCCTGCTCTTCTTGGTTCTATTTCTTGGCAACTTTCCACTGCTCCAAAAACTGCCCCCCTCAGACAGAGGAGGAAGTATCTTTTCTCTTGGGATGAGGTTGCTCTTTCAGATAACATTTGTGCAGTCATAGCACCATCATTATCCTCAAGTACCTTCCCATTGCATCGGCTCTAGGATGATGTGACCCAGCCTTGCTAGCCTGTCGTCTGTCCACACACAGGGTGGCATTCATGTGGCCACCATTTTCCACAGTAACATTTCGGAATAGTTCCATAACATGCAGAATTCATAAGCTGTACTCGCACCGCCCCCAGCTTGTCACAACTCTCATGGGGTGAGCTGGCGATTAGCAAGGGCTGGGGCCCCCCTCCCGAGGTGAATGGAATTAAGGGGAGAGTCACTAGACAGAGTCATGTGACCAAATCAGGCCTGTTAAGGGGGATAAACACAGAATTTTGGGCAAAGGGGTAGCAGATCATGGAGACTGTGGGAAGAGCAGACCTGGGACTCGTTGCTTCATCCAGAGCTTGGGGGATGGCAGTGTGTAGGAAGAGGCACTAGGAAGAAGGCAGGTAGTCTAGATTATGGGGTAGACACCTGGTTGTTTAGGATTCTGAGAGCTGGGAAGTCACAGGAAAGGGAGGATGTGGGTTTCCCCTGTGCAGCCACCCTGTGCAGGGGACCAGCTACCTGTATGAACAAGAGGAAAATGAAAGGACTGAGGAGAGCCCAGGAGGGCTAGAAGCTGAGCCCAGATGAGCTGGATGACTATTGGGAGACAGCAGACCCTTGGAGGAAGGGCTGTTCCTGGAGTGAGACTGGGATGAAAGATTTGTGTGTTGTTTCAATACTTTGGTTTATATCCTGGGACCATCTGGAGGATTAAGTCACCTTAGTGATATAAAGCGCTGGATGCTGGCTGTAAACTGTTGGAGTGGGGGAAACTGGGGGCACACCAGGGGAAACTGAGGCAGGGGTAGGGTTCAGTTCTGTGTTCAGAGTTTTACAATAACTGAGAACCAACCACAGTGTACAATTGATGTGATTCGTGTTCACTTGCCATCATGTAATAAGAAACATCTCACAAGAGGGCATGCATTTGTTGAAAGATAACTGGCCAAGGAGAGCGTAGTGAAACATTACTGGAGACTGGTTGTCTCCATGTTCTTCATGCCAATAATTTTACTCTCAGGAGGTTGATATTCCACTGCGGAAATGATCTCCTACTTTTCACGCAAAGTATCAGAGAGTGAGTTATGCTCCGTCCTCTTCTGTTCTGATCACAAGTTCTGGGCTCTGGTAATTCTCAGATAACTAAAATTAAAAAACTACAACCACCATGGTTTGTTGTCTGTGACATCTACAGACATAAGCATTAAGACAAGCTAGAAATAAACAGGATCAGTAACTTAGATGAGTAATAGAAAATAATTTCTAAGAACAAATCTGAGTAAATCAGTCTGTTTGCAGTCAATTTATAAAAGAGGGCAAAATCTGTCATATTAAATTGATTTCTACAAATTACAGTACCTTATTATCAACATGACAATAATGAACATTCTCCCCAGATCACAGTCCTGGTCTTAAACCCAGACAGATTTTTCTCCTTTCATTTTTAACTAAGACCCTTCTCTGCAAGGCTGCTGGGTAGGACGAGAATGGGAATTCAGCCCCTGACCGCTCTGACTAAGGGACTACTGTAGTAGTTTCTTTTTGTATCTCCCAGATATCATTGTCCTTATGATTCACAGGCAGCTGAGGTCTATGAAAAGAAGTCTTGGTTTGTGTCTAAGTCTCATTTCACCTATAAACCCTTGTGTTTCGGTTCTTGCTGCATTGTGTCCAGTGCATCGGGGATAACAGTAACACCCAAGGTAAGTAAAATTATGGAAGTGAACATGGAACCCAAGAGCGCTGGGGCTGCAGGGATCCGGGCAAAGCACTCTCCTCTCTGAATCAGTGCTGACCCCATGTTCTAGTGTAGTGCAAGGGGGCCTATGCTGCAGGGAGGAATGTGGGCGGCTCAGTGTGGGGGGGGGAGCTCTCTCCTGCTGACCCCAATGCCCTCCACCTGTCTGCGTGCCTCAGTTTCCCCAGGGGATAATGATACTGGCCCAGCTTAGTAAAGAGCTTTGGGATCCATGGAAGGAAAAGAGCGTGTATTGTATTAGGTTAGGTCTACACTACGACAGTAAGTCAGTCTAAGGCACACAACTCCAGCTACGTGAATAACGTAGCTGGAGATGACGTACCTACCTTAGGTCGAGTTCCTGCGGGGTCTACACTGCGGGAGTCAATGAGGGGTAGAGTATCGGGGTTGACTAGAGAGCAATCTGCAGTCGATTTGGTGGGTCTTCCCTAAACTTGCTAAATCAACCTCTGGTGCATTGATCTTGGAGCATTGATTCTGGCTGTAATGTAGATATAGCCCTAATGTGTTAAAACTATACTGCTGATGTAACCAATCACGAAGCCCGAGTACTGAACATTGATGTCAGATACTTAGTGAATAATACACAGGCTACAGCTGGTTCCATATCATAGCGGCTGAATATTTCCAAACGAATGCACGCAAATGGTGGCTGGGTGGAGAATGTTTTGTGGAATCAGGTCTTCTATGACCAGCTCTGACTAACACCCCTCAACCGCTTTCCCAGCCCTGCTTGTCTGGGCTGGAGGTGGGTGGGTCACCCCTACTACCATACTTGGTTTTCCTACAGGAGCTGCCATTTTTGGATAAACCTGCAGAAAATCTTCAACCATTCACAGAGATCCACACCAAGGACGTAAAGAGGAGCTGAAGCTCAGCCTGGCGGAGAAAAATGATGAGATGCCAATCTGGGAGGCTGTTATCAGACCAGGAAGGCTCAGCCTGGCAGCGGGGAAAGATCTGTGTACGCAGCCCGCAGCCAGCGCCTCTCATGATGGCTGGCACACGCCTTTTGTGCACAGCGAGGCAGGATTTGGCAGTGTGTGAGGGGACTGGCAAATAGATGGGAGAGGCAGAAGGGTACAAAACTCAAGATTATTGCTCTAAATCTGTGGTCAATAAGAGCTTCACTGCTGTCCTGCTGCTGCAAACAGTGAACACCTGGAATTGTGTAGTGACCGAAAGGATATAGCCCTCTCCTTCTGCTGTGGGCAGCCCCAGGAATGAAGATGAATCCCCACCAGCTGTAAGGTGTCTAGGGGCTGTTGCTAAATGTATAACCAATGGTTGGGCTACACTTGTGGTTTGTCCTGAAAAACATTCAAGAAACCAAATAACCCAGCTTAGCCAAATATTTATTGTGGTCATACACGGCCTTTCGGGAAGTGATCTCACAGAGTTGACCTTACACAGTGGGTTTTCTTCAAAGACACACCCTCACATCAGCCATATTTGCAATATGGTTGTTTACTAGTGAAAAGCACTGAATATGCCACTTAAAGCTTTATCATAGAATCAGAAAAGATTAGGATTGAAAGGGACCTCAGGAGGTTCTAGTCCAATCCCTTGCTCAAAGCAGGACCAACCCCAACTAACTCATCCCAGCCAGGCCTTTGTCAAGCTGAGCCTTAAAAACCTCTAAGGAAGGAGATTCCACCACCTCCCTAGGGAACCCATTCCAGTGCTTCACCACCCTCCTAGTGAAATAGTGTTTCCTAATATCCAACCTAGACCTCCCTCACTGCAACTTGAGACCATTACTCCTGGTTCTGTTAAGTTTGTGCCAGCTTTGTTTTTATACTTCCTTGTAACTTTCCCATATCTTAGTTTGAATACAGCATTCCAAACCAGTTGTTCATGAAAGCGTCTCCTAAGCTTGCACTAGGATATAGAACGAATGTATCATGTCTTTGATAGCTTCTCTATTCGCTTTTGCCAAATAGTTGTTACAAGGTATTGTGGGAGCTTAACATGGGTGAACAGAACTCTGGGAAAAACACAGTCCAGTTGATTAACGGAACTGTCCGCATGCTGGGTGTAGTACAGTATAACTCAAGGGCAGACAGGAAAACAGAAGGTCAGTAATGGTCACCTGGTTATCAGGGCCCATGATGACACACACTTGAGCAGATCTGATTCCTTCCAGCAGAGAGCATGAGAGCACAAAACACACTTGCCAGTGCTTTGTAATGTGCTTGCTCTCTTGATCATGGATTTTCTCAGTAGCAGTTGGCTGACCAGATAGCAAGTGTGAAAAATTGGAACAGGAGTGGGGGTGGAGTAATTGGTGCCTATATAAGACAAATCCCTGACTACCAGGACTGTCCCTATAAAACTGAGACATCTGGTCACTCTACAGTAGTGGTGCTCAAACTTTTTCAGTTGCACCCCCACTTATCAGTAACCGAATCTGTCCATGCCCTCCTTCCATTACTGCACAGCCCAGGCTTCCTCAGCAGCAGAGCTCGGAGTAGGCAGAGCTGGAGGTGGAACTGGGGATGGGGAAGGAGCTGGGGCTAGAGGTGGAGCTAGTCAGCGGGTGGAGATGGAGTGGGCCTGGACCCAGAGCAGGACTGAGGCTGGGGGCGGAGCTGGGCTGGAAGACACGCTGGCACTCCCTCCACACCTCTTGTAGTGGCTGGCTCTCCGTCCCCTCTGCGGGGCTCCCCCCAAAACATTCCTCCATGCCCCTCTAGGGGGCCGCGCCCCACCGTTTGGGGACCTCTGCACTCCAGGATGGGGACCAGCAGCATTAATATCTTTAGGCCACCTCAATGTCGAGTGAAATCTTCCAAGGTCAGTCTCGGCAGCTTCAGCGCTTCCTTTGACTCTGAAAACCGGGGACCCTGTACGCGAGCGATGCTCAGAGATAGAGCTCAGCCCAGATTCTGAGCTCAGAAACGCCACTCACATCAAGGGGAGTCAGGGCCGGATTCTGATCTCAGTAACTCTGGTGTAAAACTGAGTCCTCAGCGCCTCTCAAGCCAACCAAGTGTAAAATGGCACCAGGTGACATATTCGTGAAAAGTAAACACCTGCTGACTCCCTTTCCTGTTTTCTTCCAGAGGACCTGATGCCTCCTGTTCCATCCCCTAAGACGCAAACAGGTGGGTAGGAATTCACCGAGCTTCAAACACCAGTTTCCAAACCCAGTTCTTCTCTCAAACAGGCTGATTTCTCCTTTCTGAAGCAAAGACATCAGGGGGAGAAATCCCTATTAAGGTCTCGTTTTGTCCACATGTTCAGCATTGCTGCCCCAGAGGTGGCTGCATTCTGGCACGGAGTGAGCAGTCCCTCTGTATCCAGATTGCCAAGTACTGGGATGAAACTCACTAGGGAAATGCAAAGATTTATATTAGCAAACATGCTAACACGCCCCAAATCATTCTGTCTCTTCCACTCAGACACACATTTTGTTGATCAGCACCGAGAACAGCTGATCCAGCGGGTGACTGGAGTGGACAGCATCCTGGATTTACTGTATGGTCCCGTTCTGGATACTGAACAATACCAGAGCATCAGAGCCGAGAGAACCAACCCAGAGAAGATGCGGAAGCAGTACGAGCTCTTCCTGAGCTGGAACACAGGCTGCAAAGAAAAGCTCTACCAGGCTCTGAAGGACAAAAGCAAACACCTGGTTGATGAGCTTGAGGGGAAATAGATGGAGGCAGCTTCTCAGAGGTTGTTTGCATCGGCAGGAGTTAATCCACAGGTTTTTGATGCTAATCAGGTAACTCACAGTATGCAAACCACAATAATAGTGTTCACATGGGACACCTGTTCCGTGTTTCGATTTGCATCGTGTGTACACAGCAGAGGCTTGCTATGCAGCATTCTCAGAGGGTATTCTCAGAGGTGCTCAACACCAAGGCCTTTGCCTTGACGTTGAGCACTGTGCAGCCTGTGATTGTTCTCGCTGTGCCTTGTGGGATACGTAGCTGAAGCTGGCCAGGTTCAATTTTTTTTAAAAAAAGAAAAATTCCAGAGCTCTGTGCCATGGGAACCTGGAATTCACAGTTGCTGCTTGGGCTATGGGTCACCGGAATGAATTTGGCTTTAGACGTTGCCTGCTGCACCACCGTGCACGTGATAGTAGAAGACAGGTTGCTGGAGTAGCTTCACAGCATGCAGCACCATTTCTGGGCTCAGGAAACCGGTGCAGTAGGAAAGGGTTGTTCTGAAGACCTAGCGTGACCACCAGTGGTGAGAGAACTTCTGGATGGGGAAGACCACTCTCTTTTGAGGTATGCGCTGAACTGACCCTGGAGCCACAATGGGACCAACATGCGGACAAGGTGTGCCATTGCCATGTGGAATCTGGCCACCCCCAAATAATACCAGTACGTAGCAAACCAATCTGACAGAGGAAGGTCGACTGTTGGGGCCGTTGTCATGTGAGTGTGTGATGCCAAGGAAAAGGGCTTGTGGCACCAGGTTCTAAATCTTGGTTGTACTCAGGAGATTGTGGACGACTTTGCACACATGGGTTCCCAAACTCAGCTGGGGCAACTGGTGGATCCTATGTGCCTATTATTTGCCCCCACTTCCCCCTGCTTCCCCTCCATCCGAGTGCAGAATTTATCAACAGTGGGGATTCTCTATGGTGCTCCAAGGCCTGGCTGATCACCTGGTATGTTTACAGACACAAATGCTGGGGGCCGGATCCATGACGATAGGATCTTTTCAACCTCAGGACGGCTTGCCCCCAGGAACACTATGGACATTGCTCCATTTACCCTGGGAAACCCAGTTCATCCTCCGCCTCCCGGTTAATGAAGCCATTCACAAGCTGCTTGGACCAAAGGAAGGAGCTGTTTGACTCTCACCTCAGTAGTTTCTCAGAGGTCTGAGAAGCCACAGAAAATGGAAACACCCAGGGCAATAGTGTCAGGGATGCCTACTTGCTCTTATCTTGAGTTCAGCCCTGATAATGTGCAGCCGGGCATCTCGCTGTCAGCCTGTGGCGAGGGGGTTGGGGGAATGAACTGTGAGCTGTGCAGTTTTGTTTGTTGGTGGCGGCAGAGGGACATTGGGCAGATCCTTGTTTTACCTTACATCTTGGCCTGTACCCTTGGTAAAACCCTGTGAATTATTTCAGGTCTCCAGCTTCTCGGTGTTAACGCACTGAGTCATCAGGACTTGAGTTTTCAACCACTTTTGTTATGAAACAACAATCAATGGTACAAAAATAAACCTTGAATTGAACCGACAACTTGAAAGAAACCGTTAATTAAATCGAAAGTCTGTCCAAACGCTCCTAGTGCAGGTAGAACAGAACAGTGGCTGGGGTGCTTAACATCACAGGTGAGTGCAAACCTCACCTCTGCCTCTTGTTTGGGGTCCTTCAGGTGCTCAGTGGGGAGGCTCCAGATTATCTGGGGCACTGGATGGCTCAGAAGAGCTGGGTTCCCGGTTCTCAGTACCCGGTGCTTGGCTCTGTGGAAGGAAGGGCCTTTTGGGATGTTGTTGTTATCCAGTGGGAAGATGGTGGTGGTGTTCCCAGTGTCCTGTGTGGTCCAGGGGGCTGCAGAAAACGGCTGGGCTGGATCCTGGTTTACAACACTGCATTACCTGCTACCCGAACGGCACTGTCGGTGGCAGCAGAGTATTTTGGTTTTTCATTGCCTCCAAGGCTCACCTCTGCCTCTCCCTGTCTTGTTCCATGCTCTGTTTGCTGGCACAACGTGGCTAAGGCCAATGACCACACTGTGGGGACCATAGCTGCCGGGCCAGGGGCCCTGGGGAAGGCCTGAGCTGGCCTTGAGCTGGGCCCTGCTGAAGCTGCCAGGAGCCTGGCCCGGCCAGGGAAAGGCCCCGTCCCCATCTCAGCGGAGATGGAAAATGTCTGTCCCTCACTGCAGCCCCAGGGGAGACAGGAATGTCCCTGCTCGCTAATGAAGCCTATCTGAGCCTCACGGCCCGAACTACCCCTGCGACCGCCCCCCCCGAACGGCCTCCACCCCTGAATTTCCCAGCCCCTCTCAACCCCCCCACCACCTCCAGCTCCATTGTGTCAGTTTAACTGTCACCACAGGGACATGCGAGCTCCCCTCCCTGCCCCAGGGGGGCACCTGGGCCCTCGTTAGCCTCAGGGGATGGGGGTGGGGATCATTTGCATACAGGATGCTGGAGCGGCCAGTCTCGGGCTGTGCTTTGGGGGGCTATAAAGGGCTCCCCAGGACTCAGTGGATCCAGACCCCTGGGCAGGGCTGTGCTCAGGATCCCCGGCGGCAGGCGTGCGAGAGATCTCTGTGTCCAGCCCCAGAGCTGGCAGGGCACCACGCAGTGGCAGGGGGAGGCTGCCCCAGGCAGATGCTGTGGGCTCGGGCAGCGGGAGGCTGCGATGCCCAGAACCGGCTGCATGGGGAGGGCAGGAGCTGGGGTCGCTGGGGATGGGAGCAGGGAGCTACAGCCCATTGGGGGTAACTTGTGTTTATTATATTTAGCAGTAACACAGGGAACCTGCAAGCCTGTATGACATGAGCTTCAGCCTACGAACAGTGAACAGATAAACAGCCCAATGGAAAACCCCAAGTATTGGGGAGCTGAAACTAGAGAGTTTATGGGGAAGTTCTGACCACAGGAACATGAGTCCAACCACAAGAGTGTCGTGACAATGAATTGATGTACATAACAGGTACGTGGGGGGCTTCAGCAGCTACTTGACCACAAAAGGGCCATGGCCATGAACTGGTGTATACGATAATAAGTTGAGATCACTGATATACTAGCCTAGAGGAGGAGGACACTCCAACACAATAGGATTTGCTGACACCACTCTGTTTGATACATATCCAGTAGGGGTTTCGCCCCTCTTCCTTATTTGTGGGTCCTCACCCTACTAATGTTGGGTCCTTTGGTGGTTAGGTAGCTGCAGATACATCTCCCGCTGACATAGCTTCTGCCCCTCACAGAGGTGGTTTTATTATGAGGAGAGGGCTTTTCCCCCTTTTCCTTTTTCTTATTTCCTCACTTTACTAATTTTGGAATGTTTTCTCCTGTAGGTTAGTATATAAACCATCACAACTTATCATCCTGTACGTCGGTTCGTTGCCGTGGCCTTTCCGTAGTTAGGTATCTGGAGATGCACCGCATGGTCCTGTTATGTACGTCAATCCGTTACCATGACACTCTTGTGGTTGGACTCATGTTCCTGTGGTCAGAAATTCTCCTTAAACACTCTCTTTTCAGTTTCCCAATACCTGAGGTTTTCCATTGGGCTGTTTATCTGCACAAAGTTCAGCTGTTCAAAGTTCGTAGGACTCAAGACTTATGAGAACTTGCTGAAGCTCACGTCTTACAGGATACGAGCTTGTAGGGTCCTTGTGTTACTGCTGAATATCATAAAGGCAAGCTAGCAAAGCAGAACCAGCCCAGGGGCAGAGCGCGTCCCTCGTCAGGACAGGAGTCACTCTCAGTCCCGACTGCCCCAGTTCCCCGTCTGACCCCAATGATGTACTGACTGGGCTGTGGCCATGCAGCCAGGACCTCTGGAGTCAAAGAGACAATCCAGATTCGGGAGAAGCACAGATGAATAGAGATTCAGCTGAGTAGGAGGCAGAGTCACCTCCTCAGGAAGCTCAGCGGTTGTTATCTCTAATGAGTGACCGATATTACAACCCTATCTTTTGGGACCATCTTGTATGAAATGAATGAATGGTCTAAGAACCGTCCTGGGCTAGGGCCTGTGTCTGTATGGGGAGGGTCATCGCAGCTCCACCAGGAACAAATGCTGGGGGTGTGGGGTGACTCCTGCAATCCCTGGGATATTACAAATAGCTCCACGGAAGTACCAGAGCCGGGGTGGTTTGCACAGACTCGTTCAAAGAGACAAAGTAAGGGCTTTTGGTGTCAAAAGGCCAGCTTGACTTGAACCCTGGTCTACATGAGAAAATTAGGTTGGTTTAACTACCTCACTCAGGGATGTGAAATATCCCCGAGTGATGTTGTTAAGGTGACCTAAACCCTGATCTAGGCCATGTCTACACTACATCTTATGTCGGCAAAACATATGTCGTTCAGAGGTGTGACTAACCGCCCCCCCAAGTGACATAAGTTACTCCAGCATAAATGCTTGAGTGCCCAGTGCTATGTCGGTGGAAGAGCTTCTTCCACTGCCATAGCGTCTGCCGCTGGCACAGGTAATTGAATTATGCCGATGGGAGAGCTCTCTGCCTCCAGCCTAGAGTGCAGCGACACAGCTGCATCGGGACAGCTGTGCTGCTGGTGTAGACACACCCATAGACAGTGCCAGGCTGATGGAAGAATTCTTCTGTTCACCACGCTCCTGCCTTCCATCGGTGTAGGTAGGGTCTACACTGATGGGGTACAGCGGTGTTGCAGCCACACCGCTCTACCATTCCAAGTGTAGACAAGCCTTGACAGAGGGGCTACAGTCGATGGCCAGGCCGGTTGGGTGTCTGAGGCTACGAAAGAGAAGCTGTGCTGACCGGCAGTGCAAGGGCTAACACTGAGGGGTCCAGGACAGCTAGCTGTAATGCGGACCCTCCCAGGTCATTCCTGGCTTAACACAGACACCCGGTTGCCTCTTTGCTTGCAGCTTTTGCCTGGGTTATGGATAAATGGACAGTCACTGGCAGGAGGGCAGGATCAGTGGTTTCGCGCTGGAGGATGGATCTGAAATCAGAGACCTTCTCCCTGGGAGAAGGTAACAGAAGTTTGGGATGGCGAGCAGGTCAACAGTCAGAAGGGATGCTTTAAAGTCTTCCTGCATTGTAGAGCAAAGACACCAAGGGGCAGAGTTCAAGTTCCCCAGTCCTCCTTATCATTGCCATTCTGGGACGTTCCAGGCATCAACAGTGCATTTTACTATTGTATTAACACGGACTATTTTTTATAGAATAAAACTGCTAATGGCCATGTAAATATACATAAACCACTGACCTTGATACCTGATCTTGCAGAGTATAAGGAAGTCTAATACTAAAAAATACAACAACAAATGACTAGGCTGCATAAGGAACTGAAAATATTCCTGTGCCTTTCTATACACTTAAGGTAGGCTGGGTACTTCTAGTCGCACTTTTGCACAATACAAGAACAGGGAGACATTTGAATGGAAAAGCAGCAAATTGAAAAACGGATCAAAGCTAACTGGGCTTTGTGTAAAATAAAAATAATAATAATAATAATACTGATTTTAAGTTCTGATGACTGCCTGCCACAAGGTACACATGGAGCCCAGAACCTGGCAGAGTTCAAGAAGGATCAGACATTTATGTGGATAATGAGCACTGCTGCTGGCCCCTTTCAGAGAGAGGATGCCGAGCCCCATGGACCTCTGGGTCTGCTCTGTTAAGACAACCGTGTGGTGGGCTCCCTGTATCGAAACAAGGCAGAGCTGCTTTGTGATGGGGCTAGGGGTGCAACCAGGACTGTGGGACTGCTCAGCCCTGTGTCCCACCCTTCTGGAGTGTCCCTCTCACTCTGTGATGCTGTGTCAAGCCACAAACCGCTAGCAGGCCCTGCACTTACCCAGCCATCCACAGGCAGGGACACCACCAGCGGAGTTAAATGAAGGCTCACCTAGCCTCTCATGAACCATCAAATAGGGAGGCTCCAGCCATTCCCGCCCCAGCTCCCCAGTTATGTACCCCAGAACTGTACCATCTTGCTCTGGTCAGAAGCCTGGCCAGTGTAAGTTCATTACCCAGTCCGCCCATCCCTCAATGTGGAGAGGACACACACCAGCCTTTGTAAACTGAGCTGAGATTTCCCAAGCAATTCAACCAAAACACCGGTTTAGGTAAAGCATAAAACATGTTTTATTGACTACAAAAATATTATTATAACTAGCAAGTGTAGAGATCAAAGTTGGTTACTTACAAAATAAAAATAAATGTGCACTCTGAGGTCTACAAACTAAGGATTTGAATCAAGCCGTGTCTCACCCTGACAGATGGTACAAACAGGTCACACATCCTCAGTACACAGGCTGAGACCACCCTTCTCCAGTTCAACATCTTTGTCCTACAGGTGTTGAGTCGGGGGAAGGGGAGAAAGGCCAAGTGATCACCTCACTTCCCCTCTTTTATAGTTTCTTCCAGCTTGCTGAAAAGATCTTTTGCTATGACATTGGAAACAGACCATCCTCATTGGTCAAGCAGCCTCCACTGTATGCATGATCCCTTTGAGAAGTCTTCATTGTTTACAGTTTCTGGGATAGTGGATTCTTTCTTTGATGGGTGTTGATAAATCATTAACCACTGTCTGTCTTCTCCATTGTTGTACCTGAAAGGCTGGTTGTGGGTGTTCCCAACCTCACAATATATTTCAGTAACAGACACATAGCAAAACTTCACTAATTTCCAATACCATGAGAACATATACAATCCAACAGGACATTAATATTCAAGAGATCAAGACTGTTAAAATATCTTGCAAGGCATGCATTGTACAAAACTTATCATAATTATAAAACAGTGGTGAATATGGGTATTTTGGGGTAACACCTTGAGGTACAGGTAGGCACAGCCAGTCCCAGGCTGATTCCTCACCAGTCCTTGTTGTGCTTCTTAATCTTCTTGCCAGGTCTTTCCGGTTGATGGCTTCCAGCACTATTGTGGTCACCTCCATTGCATAATCCATTGTATAGTGTCCAATTAAGAGGTCAGTGACCTCTACAGACTTTGCATTCTCCAGTTTTCCTTTAGGTATGTGGTCGTATCCCTCCTTCAGATCAATGTCAGTCAGTTTGCTCTTGAAGTTCTTCAACTCGCTCTCTCCCAAGTCATCCAAGGTGTTTACCAGGAGATCTCGTCTTGTTTTTCCTGTGCTTGTGCCTGTAACAAGAGAAATAAACTATATAGTCCAGCCATGCTTTCACCCAGGCCTGGGTACCATCCCTTCCCCACCTCCATCCTTCTGTAGATCAATCTTCAGTGCCTCTGTGCTCCCCTCAGGTCTGTTTTGGATTAGAATCCACCCATGGTTGGGGAGGTTCTGCTGTCAAGGTCTGGGGAGTCTGGGATTTCATTTCTATGTCTGAGCCGGTGAAGACCGAGGGGGAAAAGGGGTAGTTCTAAGGCTTAATCCCAGAGACGGTTCTGCCCCTCCCTTTGTGGCTTCTCCTGTTTCCCCATCTCTTTGACCACTCATCTCTCTCTGATATCTCCACTACCTAGTGTTACCCCAACTCTCTGAATCCCCCTGCCCTAGGAGAGGGCCCTGTCCTGAAAGCCCAGTGAGGATAAGCTATCAAGGAGGAAAGTAGAGTTCACAATTTCAGGAATAGCAGAGAGGTTGAAGGATGAAGCTGGAGCAGAGAGACCCCAAGATCTGAGGAGAATGGGGCTATTAAAGATCCTAATGAGAGCTGTTTCAGTGGAGTGGGAACATCAGAGCCAGAGAAGAACGGTCCAAGATGGAGCTAGAAAAGAGGAATTTGATCCATTAGTTGTCAACAGTCCATTTGGTGAGTTTAGAGATGGAGGAGAGGAGAGAGATGAGGCAGTAGTGGGAGAGGCAGGCAGGGTCGAGGGCTGGTGTTTGATGATAGGAGAGACCATGACAAGCTTGTATGGTGAGGGGAAGGAGCCAGAGGCCAGTGAGGGGTTGAGAAAAGGGCGATGGAGGGGATTAGTGCAGGGATAGTTGAGGAAAGATGGTGGGAAAGGATGCGAATCACTGGAGCAAGAGATGGAGAATTATTCATGGAGAGAAGGTGAGAGACTTCAAGGTTAACGAGGGGGGAAGGAGTTGGTGGTTGGGAAGAAGAGGAAGTATCATCTGGTAGATTTTGTTTTTCTGTGGAGAAACCGGTAAGATCCTGTGCAGAGAGGGAAGCGAGGTCACTGAGAGGATTTAAAGAGGAAATTAAACGTTGCAAAAAATGTTGGAGATATCTTGAAATACATGTTGTGGTAAATGAAGGGGGGGTGGGGGCTAGCTCCCACTGATGGACACCCAGCCAGTTAGTTGTAAACTCCCTCCTGGTAGCTGTTCTTTACTTGCTCTACCTGTAAAGAGTTAAAAAGTCCCACAGGTAAAGAAAAAAAACCCCAGGCACCTGACCAAGAGAGCCAATGGGAAGGTAGAACTTTTTAAAATTGGGAAAGAAACTTCCCCTTTGTCTATTGTTCCCTCTGGGCGGAAGAGATGGGCAGCAGGAATGCTATGTAAAGTCTGAACCAGATATGAAAATCATCAGATCATATCTAGAAACTACTTTTAACAACCCAGATATGCAAGTAAATTAGGAGTGTTTAGGAAGACATGATTAGGTTTATTTCTGGGGGTTTTTTTTAAGGCTTGTGGACTCCTCTGTGCTAACTCCAGATGCTTTTGTTTGCTTGTAACCTTTAAGCTGCACCCCAAGAAAGCTATTTTGGGTGCTTAATTTTTGGAATTGCTCTTTTAAAATCTAGCAAAAGCCTAAATTCCAGATGCATTTTCTCCTGCTGAACTACAGTTTATTCAAACTAATTTATTCTTAATAAAATTTACCCTTTTTAAGAACAGGATTGAATTTTTGGTGTCCTAAGAAGTTTGTGCGTGTTGTTTGATTAGCTGGTAACAAAGGAAATTAGCTGTTTTCTTTCTCAGATCTTCCCCGGACGGGGGTGAAAGGGCTAGAGGGTACCGCACAGGAAGGAATTCCCAAGTGCTCCTTCCTGGTTCCAAGGGGGTTCTGTTGCATTTGGGTGGTGGCAGCATTTACCATGTAAAGGTCAGAGAAAAGCTGTAACCTTGGGAGTTTAATACAAGCCTGGAGTGGCAAGTATTAATTATTAAAATCCTTGCGAGTCCCCACCTTCCGTACTCAGAGTGACAGGGTGGGGATTCAGCCTTGACAGATGCATCATGATAAATTTTGTACAACAGTGGTTAATATGGTTATTTGTGGGTAACACCTTGAGATACAGGAAGGCACAGCCAGCCCCAGGCTGATTCCTCACCAGTTCTTGTTACTCTTCTTAATCTTCTTGCCAGGTCTTTCCAGTTGATGGCTTCCAGCACTATCGTGGTCACCTCCAATGCATAAAACACTGTGTAGTGTCCAATCAAGAGGTCAGTGACCTCTACAGACTTTGCATTCTCCAGTTTCCCTTTAGGTATGTGGTCGTATCCCTCCTTCAGATCAATGTCAGTCAGTTTGCTCTTGAAGTTCTTCAGCTCGCTCTCTCCCAAGTCATCCAAGGTGTTTACCAGGAGATCTCGTCTTGTTTTTCCTGTGCTTGTGCCTGTAACAAGAGAAATAAACTATACAGTCCAGCCATGCTTTCACCCAGGCCTGGGTACCATCCCTTCCCCACCTCCATCCTTCTGTAGATCAATCTTCAGTGCCTCTGTGCTTCCCTCAGGTCTGTGTTGGATTAGAATCCACCTATGGCTGGAGAGGTTCTGGTGTCTAGGGCTGGGGAGTCTGGGATTTCGTTTCTACGTCTGAGCAGGTGAGGGGGAAAGAGGTAGTTCTAGGGATTAGTTCCAGAGAGGACGCAGACTTGTAGGTTCCCTTTCTAGCTCTGCCACTGTCTCAGTACTGTCTTTTCCTTCTACTTTCTGTGCTGCAAACAGGACAACTCCCCACACTCGGAAGGATGGACTCACCGATAGGAGTATCAGACACTGATGCAGGATGATCCAAGTCCCCTTGAAGAGGAAAAAGAATAAGTGAATCAAACCTCTAGTTGAATAATTGTCTGCTTGTGCTGCTCCTCTCACACCACAGCGGGGACTCTTAGCCAATCAGATCTGAACCAGGCACAACACCCTCTAGTTAATTATCTTCAGAGCTGCAACTCTATCAGTCTCCCAGAGACTGGAAGTTTTCCTCCCCCTAATGAAGTGGTCTCCAAACTTTTTTGATCGCAGACCACTGTCAGTAAAATTTTTTTTGAGCACGCACCGCCACGGGTGGAAGACCCTCCCTGACCCCGCCCCCATCCATCCCTCCCCCTTCCTACCCCCCTCAACACTCCCAACCCCCACTGCTCCTTGTCCACTGACTGGCAGCTCCTGGGACCCCTCCCCTAACTGCCCCCCAGGATCCCACACCCTATCTAAGCCTCCTTGCTCCTTGTTCCCTGACTGTCCCCCTAAGGCCTACCCCCTACCTGTCCCCCAGACTTCCCTGACCCTTATCCACACCCCCGCCCCCAGACAGACTCCTGGGACTCCCACACCTATCCAGAAAATACAATTACAGCAAGCCCCTCACGCCAGAGGGGGTGTACTCAACTGTGTTACATTATTGTCCACAGCAAGCCTGTGGCCGCTGGTTGAGTGCGCACCTCACACAGCATGGCTATTAACCAGGAGCCCAGAGGAGTCCGAATGCTTAAACCACGGAACGCAGCAGCATCCCATGGAGCTCACCTGCTCTCCGAAAGGCCGCCTCGCGAGATTCACCTTTACTTTTACGTATGAAGTATTTCTGCTTTGTTAAGTTGAGCCCCATTCACTCTTCCATGTCCCTGGTGTAGGGCTGCCGGCTCTCAGCCCCCATGTGGGTAAATTTCAGATCCTAATACAAAGGCGAGATGACGCGTTAGAGGTAAAACTGCTTAAGCTTGAGGAGGAAGAAGCGGCGAGATTTACAACTAGCCCCCAGCGTGCGAGGCAAGGGAGGAATCCAAAATATCCACAGCTTGTGGGCTGGAGCGATGGGGGATGGGAGGAGTCCGACCCTCCTGCCACGGACCGTTGGGGTGACCAGGCCGCAGTGTGTGAGAGAGGGCCCAGCCACACAGCTGGTGTCAGCAGGACCCAGGCCTCCAGGGGTGCTGAGAGATGGGGGCAGTGGGCGATGAAGAGGTTGTAGGTGGGGGTGATATTTTTAGAGACGGAGCAGGTGTTCCAGAGACAGCGGGGGAAAGGGAGGGACACAGAGAAAGGGTGGGCACGGGGACCAGGTTGGGGTGTGGGGATGAAGTGAAGAGCGAGCATTGGGGAAGCGGTCGCGAGGTTCAAAGAGAAGCAAGCCAAAGCGCAGACGGAAGTGGGATGTGATGGGTGGGGAAATGGGGAGAACAGGCAGAAGGGCTGGTGGAAGGAGTGACGGGCAGGGTGGAAGGAGAAACAGAGATGCCGGGAGCGGGGCTGAAACTCATCAGCAGAGCAGCAGCGTTTTTGCTCAAGCTGTAATGAATTAATAATCCCAGGCTTACATATGGTGCTTCTCACCCTAGGAGGAGTCAAAACTGCTCTGCAAATTAAAGAGACTCCGGGGGAGGTGGCTATTACCTGATCCATCTTGTCTCTCTACTATCCTGGGACTGACACAGCCGCAGCTATTGCGTACTGCCAGTTAAAGGGAGGGATTCCTTCACCTGCCACAGAAATGCAGCCACCTCTGGGTCGGCGCACAGCAGCTGCCTAACAGGTTTGCAGCACCGTTCTAGCAGCATTTTTTATTTGTTTTTGGCAACTTTGCCCCCAGCATTCAGGATCTCACCCCCCAAGTCACCCCCAGACTGGCCTCCTGCCAGGTGCTCAACTTGCGGCTACCTTTGAAGGCCATTTGCTACTGACAGCTAGTGCAGGACCCGGCAGCCCATAGACTTAAACTTAATGGGGGCGTCTCGCAGGGACCACACTACATCCGTGCTCTGTAGAGAGCCTCACTTACGGCTGGACTGATCATGGCATCCAACACACTGGGCATAGCAAGAGGAGTTCCAGAGTGCAGGGATCTATGGTTCTGGGGAAGCTTGTCCAAAGAAATTGACTGGCACTTCTCAGGTTCTTCAGTTGCCTGTGGAAGGTCTAGCACAGTCACTTATGGGAAATCCAGTTACAGACACAGACACAGACACACACACACACTTTCTTCCACTCAACAGGTTTAGGGAATGCAGCAAATTCCAATTAGAACGGGGTGAATTTCGACTGAAATATCTTTTGGGGAAAAATGCAGATTCAGAAACACTGAAATGAATTAATGTAAATTCTGCAGAATTTTTTGTTACAAAAATTGAAACACAATTCCAAAGAACCTGAAATGATTTGTTTTGACATTTTCAACATGAAACCTTTCCTTCTGAAATTTCCCTTTATTTTAAATTTAAAAATTGAAAAGTGGTTTCAAATGCTCAGGTGAAATGAAGCATTTTGTTTTGATCCAACACAAGGTTATTGGGGGATTTTGAGTGATTGGAAAGTATGAAAGTTTTCGGTTTCAGTCTGACTCGAAACGATTGTTTAAAAACCTTTTCTTAACTGCCAATGAAACAAAACAGCTGGTATTCGCTCAGCTGTAGCCCCAGTTCCCATGACATAGCTGCTGTGACAAAGGGCTGGAGGTCTGTCAATGATTTCCAATTCATGGCAATAGAAAATGGTTACACTGGGTCTAGCCAGACACAAGGAATACGTTATCAGTGTTAGGTGGTTGAGCATTTGAAAGAGATGACGAAGAACCCTAAGAGGAACAGATGGGGAGGTTGTGTTCACTGATCAAAGGATGAAAAAAATTGGAAGAATTTGGAGGGGGGAATTTGAAGGGTTTTTTTTTCCAAAATGGGCTCTGGGGCTTAACAATTACTTCAGGATGAAAAGAAGCAAGAGTAGAAAGCTAGAACTGCCCCGCCTTCCTGCATTTTGAATGGCTCAAGCAATTCCATTGCAGGAGAAAAAAATTCTCAACTCCTTTCTGCAATGCTCTCTACCCTATGTACAGAGATGGGCTCTAACCGCTGCATTTGGGGCAGGAGGGGAACATTGGTGCAGCTTAGGTATTTTCTGCAGCCCCTCCAGGGCATAAGGTTCATCCCACAGACTGCCCTCTGAAGGGGTTCATTGCCCTCATCTATCACTGCACGAAGGGGCTGTTATCCACACCAGCTGCTTGCCCTGCCCTGAGATCGCCCTTACGCCTTGCCCTGCTGTGGCGGCTGACTCTGACTCCCTGTATCGCGAATTGCTATTGACTCTTATTTACCTTTTCTTCTGAACGGTTCTTGGGTGTCCGGGAGAGGAAGGTGGGTCTGGATGCCCAATACTGCAACACCCGGGAGAAGATAAACAGAAACATAGAAGATATCAAAATAAGTTGAGTCGGGGAGAATCTGGGGTTCTCCAGCAGACCTTGGATTGACCCCACTCGTATTGGCTTCTTCGGGGTCATGCCCCCATCAACATTGTGGACAGTTTGCATCTGGGAGGCACCAGCCTTTTCCTCTGCAAATGGACAAAAATGTTACGTTACAGTGGAGGTTGCCAAGGGCATTTCAAAGGAGGCTGCTACCGTTGAACCCAGCGGTACAGGACACTGAAAATGCTGCAAGCCACAAGCAAAGGTAATCGAAGAATCTGAAACCAACCCAGATATCCCATGCGCTGGCAAAGAGCGTGGGACAGAAATGTTTCTCCGTGATCAGCCCACACTCATCCTTCACTCTGCTCCCACAGCGCTATTAACCCAGCGTTTCCCGGAGTGTGGGGCAGGTCTGCTGAGGAGGACAGGATAAAGAACTGGTCCAGTGGAGGTGAAGGTGCAGTGACCTCCCAGTTGTTTTCGGGGTTACAGCTTCCATTTTTTTAAAGTCAGTCTCTAGCTTTTATGGGTCCAAGGGGTCCAAGGTGTGCGGGACAGACTACAGCCCTGCACTCACACCCTGCACGCTACTGTGATAAGCTTGGTACAAAGTCTACCTTAGACAAACTTATCATTTGCTGGTCAGCATCGTCCTGGTAATGTGGCAATGGTGGGAGCCTCGGGGCAGCAGGGAGGCGAAGCAGCAGGGCCACCACAGCCCAGGTGTCCGACAGCGGGTCCACAGTACAAGTGAAGGTGGGGGAGAGTGACGGAGGGAGGGGGGATGGAGGGGGCAGGGCCTCAGGGAAGGGGAAAGGGTGTTTGGCTTTGTGCAGTTAGAAAGTTGGCGACCCCAGTGTCTGGCTCCAGGACTGACCCGAGCCTCCATCCCTGGCCGAGTGCTCCCTGGGCATGGGGGCAGCTCCACCTGCTTGGAGACAACACGGAGCTCACCTAGAGAGGGACCGGAGCAGTCTCTGCTCCTGCTGGGATCCCTCCTGAAATCCCCCCACTCCAGCAACCTGTGTTCCCCACACCGCCCGCTTCCCGCATTGCCGGGATCCCGCCTCCATCCTTCCGTCCCAGCCTGCCCAGCCTCCTCCTCCGCCAGGATCCCCCCAGGCACCAGGAGAAACTCTTTGGCCAGCTTCTGGGCATAACTAACCCAGGGTTGTGGACTCTCCATCCATAGTGTAACATGCTCGAAGGGGAGCCTGGAACATCACCCAAAACCTGTGTTACTGGCGCCAGGCTCCTCCCTGCCGGAGCAGGACAAATGTCAACCCACCTGTGACTCTGGCCTGGGTGCTGGTGGGCACCTCTGGGCGCCATCGGTAGCCAGTGGCGCTGGAACACTTTTTAACAGTGGGGGATGCTGCAAGCCAATGAAACTAACATTTTACCCCATAGCTGAGCCAGTGGATGTTGCAATGAGGAATTGACGAAGGGGGAACGGAGACAGAAACAAACCCTCTCCCACAAGAAGGAGAACGTTTGCTTCCTTGTTGGATTGGTGGAGCAAGAAATGCTGTTGCTTGGATGCCAGAGTGTGAGTAGCCCCATGTCTGTCTCGCCTCATACACAGGCCTTCTTCTCTCCCTTGTCCTCCCCTTTCAACACCCCTTCTCCCTTCCCCTCTTTCCCAGTATGAATAGATCTGTCCTGTGTCTCTCTGCTCCATCCCATTTCCCGCAATATTAGGTCTCTCTCTGGCGTGTGCCTCTCTCCGGTACAGAATTTCCCCATGTAGCGCATGTGGAAAATTGCTGTCATATTTTTTTTAAACCAAAGCGTGACTCTGTTTCCCCTCGCAGGATGAAGTGGTTCCCCGCTGGGTGTGAAGGGGTTAATGTCCCATTTGGGAAAGCAGAAGTAAGAGAAAGGAGAAGTAAGAGATGGGGTCTGAGTCCTTGGTGGACCAATGGAAGACCCTAACCCCCTCTGAGGAGCTCAGCTGAGGAGCGAGGTGTCTAAACCCCTGTGGATACATGACACCCAGAGACAGCCTTGCTTGAGAAGGAACTGCTTAATTCTGTCCTTCCCATTGCACCAGGAAACCCGCAGCTCCTCTGATGTCTCTGCTCAGCCAGCTGATAAGCAGGCAGTTCCTGTACAAGGAGACCCATAGACAGGATCTCCCTTAGGGAGCGGACAATCGCCTCCTGAGAGCTCCCCACTTACCTGTCCCTGCCATCTGGAGTAGTCGGTCTGCCCGGTCCTTCTTGTCCTTGGCTCTCAGGACCTCCACAGCCCCTCACACCGCCTCTTTCTCCCAATAGGACTCAGTCAGCCACGGAGTGACTTTGCCGTGTCTTTGTTGGCGGCCTCTCTGCTGAGACAACAGAGGAGGAAGGAAAGCTTGTCAAGGGGGAAAGTGAAAACAAAGTTAGTCACCACTGCCTCTTATACAGCTAAGCCCTGCCCTCTTCCTTTCTGTCACACTGGGCTGCGTTCAGTTCGAAGGTTAATGGTTTTCCTCCAGCTCTGGCTCCTGATTTTTGAGGCCCTTTTGTGGGGTCAGGGGTTTTGCCGCTATGGGGAGCACCAAGGAGCTCAGATTCACTCCTGTGTTATTCAAACACTCGTGGGCATGGAGATTGGGAGGGCAACGGACACCTGTGCCCTGGCTGGGAAGGTGAGTGCAGATGGGGCAGCAGATGGAGAGGAGGCTGCCAGGAGGGGTGGTAAGAGTGACGCACACACATAGACACAATTACACACATCACACCGGGACAGTTACACAAGGACACACCACACAAATGGACTCAGAGACACACAGATATACACCCGCAGAGAGAGTTGCACACACAGGGACTGTCATAACCACACAATTAAGGGTAGCCTAGAATTCCCCCTTACCTGTAAGGGGTTAAGAAGCTTAAATAAGCTGGTTGGCATCTGACCAAAAGAACCAATGGGGAAAGAAGATACTTTCAAATCTGTGGGGGAGAGTCTTTGTTTATGTGTGTGTTTGCTCTTGGGACTGAGAGGGACCACACAGAAATCCATTTCCTCCAAACCATCCTGAACAAGTCTCTCATATTAAAAAAATAGTAAGTAAAAGCCAGGCAAGGATTATCTTTTGTTTTAACTTGTGAATTTTCCCTTTGCTAGAGGGCGGTTTATTCCTGTTTTTTGTAACTTTGAAACTAAGCCTACATGGGGTTCCTCTGTGTTTTTTAATCTTTTGTTACCCTGTAAAGTTATTTTCCATCCTGATTTTACAGAGGTGATTCTTTTACCTTTTCTTTAAATAAAATTCTTCTTTAAAGAACCTGATTGATTCTCATTATCCTAAAAATCCAGGGGTTTGGGTCTGTGCTCACCTGTACCAACTGGTGAGGATATTATTCTCAAGCCTTCCCAGGAAAGGAGTGTAGGGCTTGGGGGGATATTTTGCGGAAGACAGGGCTCCAAGTGGCCCCCCTTGAAGGTTTGTTTAAATCACTTGGCAATGGCAGCAGTACCATCCAAGGACAAAAGGGATTTGTGCCTTGGGGAAGTTTTACCCTAAGCTGGTAAAAATAAGCTTAGGGGGTTTTCATGTTTCTAGGGGTTTCCAGAGTTCAGAGGGGGGCAAGGAAGCCTGAAAGGACACACACACATACAGTTACACTGCAGACATACCATACACACAGAGTTACACACAGACATCCAGACCCATGCACACACATTGACAAACACACTACACACAGACACAGAGATACCCCATACAAACATATTTGTTGTTAGGCCCTCAGCAAGGGCCTCCCTAGGGGATCGGTATCTGCCTGCTGCCCTGACACGGTGTTGGTATATAATACTCTGAATATCCATGTATAAAATGAACCTCATTCACTTCACATTCATACCCCAAACATATTATACCAGAGTCCATTCTGTCAGAAGTCCAGATGGTCAGCTGGGGTTCAGTCTGGTCACAAGGTGCAGGGAGTCCATGAATACCACACCATAGCCAAACAGGGCTCGGGATTATTGAAAGATTCCAAATATGTTAAACTTTCATTTATAATCCACTTTGTGACGTCATTAGTCTTTTGTCTCTGGTGTCCTGAGAGCTCCATCTGCTGTTCCAAAGAGACAGTCCTGGGCAGGTCGCCATGATCCGAGATGTGTCATCTCCTCCAATTCTTATACATTTTTATAGCAGTTTATCTAGTGTGTGAGAGAGTATAGAGTTGTGTTGGATGCAAAACAAAGTTGCAGATTTATCCACGGGCTAACCCACACGTACACAGGACGGCTTGCAGGTAAACAGAGCCAATTACAGTTCATTGATTCTGAAGCACCTTTAATGGACTCCACTTAATATGTTTGCATCAGTAATACAAGTTTAGACCTTATTCTCCTAACTCCAGACATAGAAGTACAGTGGAGCCTCGCTATAACGCGCCCTGCGATAACACGAATTCAGTTATAGCACGATATTACCTTGGCTCCCCTCTAAGGTTCTCAAGAGAAGATGAGAACGCTCATGCGGAAGGTAAGAAGATCTGGAGCGTATCTTCCTGAAGGTTCTCATGGTTCTTCCCTCTAAAGCCGTAATACAGTACGTACTGTTCACGTTTTGCCGGAATACTGTACTCTTTTTACTACATTTATAAATAAACCATGTTCTTCCGGTCTTATAGGATAAAGTGACTTGTGGCCCATAGCACTTAGTTCTTGGGTTGAACAGTACATGTGTATGGTGTTTGGATATAAACTTGTTATTAATTTCCCATACTGTATTTTAAAAAATATTTTACCATTATGGATACGCCAGTTCGCAAGCACAAGTCGTTTTCTGTGCAAGAGAAATTGTATGCCCTGAGTCAACTAAAGAAGGGCAAACAACAAACTCAGCTTTCTAGAGATCTGGGAATTAGTGAGTCCATTCTGCGAGGGTAGAAAAAAGAAGAAGAAAAGCTCTGTAGCCTACCCTGAATTCTTGAACAGGAAACTGGTTTACAGCGTAAAAAGGTCAAGTAGGGGCATTGCCATCAGATCGAGGGACGTGATCGTTCCCCTCTATTCAACATTGGTGAGGTCTCATCTGGAGTACTGTGTCCAGTTTTGGGCCCCACACTACAAGAAAGATGTGGAAAAATTGGAAAGAGTCCAGAGGAGGGCAACAAAAATGATTAGGGGCCTGGAGCACATGACTTACGAGGAGAGGCTGAGAGAACTGGGATTGTTTAGCCCACAGAAGAGAAGACTGAGGGGAGATTTGATAGCAGCTTTCAACTACCTGAAAGAGGGTTCTAAAGAGGATGGATCTAGACTGTTCTCAGTGGTACCAGATGACAGAACGAGGAGCAATGGTCTCAGGTTGCAGTGGGGAAGGTCTAGGTTGGATATTAGGAAACACTATTTCCTTAGGAGGGTGGTGAAGCACTGGAATGAGTTACCTAGGGAGGTGGTGGAATCTCCTTCCTTAGAGGTTTTTAAGGCCCAGCTTGACAAAGCCCTGGCTGGGATGGTTTAGTTGGGGTTGGTCCTGTTTTGATCAGGGAGTTGAACTAGATGACCTCCTGAGGTCCCTTCCAACCCTAATCTTCTATGATTCATTTGGTATAGCTGCAGATGGTCCAGGACTTTCATTATCTTCTCCACTAGAGTATCCTCATTTTTGAAAAAGAAATCTTCCATGTCAGATTGAAATACTGCTTCCTGTTTTCTATAGTTATAAATGATGCACTCCATGTGTATGTTGCAGTAAAAAGCACCATTGTACTCATGAGAATTAAACGTGACATATTGCAGCTTGGTTTATATAAACAAATGCATAAATAAAAATAAATGTTTTTTCTATACTCTGTCCAACATATATAGCTCAAAACATCACATTGCCATAACTTCTACTTAGATGACACCAGTCACGTGGAATTAAAGCTTTATTATGAGCTTGACTGGAGAATGTAGTTGCATTGGCAGACCACCCCAGACTTTGTTGCGGCCCATCTTTGGGCTGCAGTGCACAGTTTGGGAACCCCCACCTTAGTGCATCAGTTCTCAGTAGGGAGACCAGATGTCCACATTTTATAGGGACAGCCCTGATTTTGGGGGCTTTTTCTTATATAGGCTCCTATTACCTTCCACCCCCTGTCCCGATTTTTCACACTCGCTGTCTGGTCACCCTAGTTCTCAGCCAGAAATCTCAGGATCATCAGGTGGGTGGGGGTAGGGAAGAAGCTGTGAACAGGTTTCAGGGGAGTCCACCAAGCAGGGCTGGCATTAAACTCACTGAGGCCTAGGGCAGAAAGCTGAAGCCCCATCATCCAGGGCTGAAGCTGAAGCCTGAGCAATTTAGTTTCACGGGGCCCCCTGTGGTGTGAGGGCCCCAGGCAATTGCCCCGCTTGCTACCCCCTAATGCCGGCCCTGACTTAAACATGTGGAGAAATCACATGTGGAGAAAACACGCTCAGGCACAGTTGTAATGGGAAAGTACCAGGGGCAGGGTGTGGTAAGTGTCCTCCCCCGTGACTCTCTTTTTACAGGGAACTGTTTCCTGCTGGGGACTCAGCCAGTTTTCTCTCTCTGCTGCTCCAGTCCAGTTCGGCTTGGCCAGCTGCGGTCAGAGGAAGCGGCATGGGGAGGGGAGGGCAAGTTTTGAGGCTGGACAGCCTGAAGGAGTGGGAGTTAACAAGATTCAAAAATCAATTGGAAGAAACCCCTCTGAAGGAGGGCTACGAACGCATCCCCAGGGGCAGGCTGGTCCCTGCGGACTCCATTGATCTCGGGGACCTGGTGACCAGATACTATGGGAAGCGCTATGGGAAGAAGGTGACCGAGAGGCTGCTGAGATACATCAGGAGACCAGGCGCTGGTAAGAGACAAACCCCAGGGAGGGATCAGCCCCAGAGGGGGCCTGGTTGGGTGCCCTGCCTTGCACACCCCCTCCTCCTCCCCGGGCTGGTAACTGATCCTAGCTAGGGTAAAGACCTCTCCTCTCATGGGACGTGCTGGGAGTTTGCAGGATGGAGCCGGGCTATAGAAATTGGGGGTGGAGGGGGGGGGGAGACTCAGTGCTATGGTAAATATCACAAGTTGGGCGCTTTCTGTTCTCATCGGGCTAAATCCTGACCCTCCTCCCCAGTCCTTGCTCAGGCAAATCTCCCATTGAAATCAATCCCATACAGTTCCTCCGGGATCAGGCCCAGAGGTTTCCCCGCGTGGCCCAGAGTCCAGCTTTCACTTTCGTTTCTGTCCGAGCTCCCTGCCGAGCCCAGCCTGTCCCAGCCCGTTTGCCCTGTTCCCCTCGGCGATCTGCAGACGTGGTTTGCTCGGACTGACTGATTTTGGGGGTAAAACTCCACCAGCAGGGACGGATCCGGGGCACAGCTGGACAAGGACCCCAGCACTGACTGACTTTCTAACCCCAGTCAGGAACCCGCTCCCCTCCTTCCACTGCTCCCTGCTCAGCTCAGCTATCCAGAGCCTGGAGTCAGCCCCTTGGCAGAGCAGAAGCAGGACCGGCCTTAGGGGAAACGGTGCTCTGGGCAAACTTGTATTTTGGTGCCCATGAGCACGCCACGACCCCATTGTCCCTGGCCCCTGTGGGCTTCCCACCCTCCTTCATTCCTAACCCCTGCACTGTGTCCTCTTTGCCCCTGCCCCCTATCGCGCCTCTAACCCCTGCACCTCCGCCTGCCCCCTCCTGCGCCCATGTGGGGAAAGTGACCAGGATGCTTGAAGCAGCCGGCAATGCTGTTCACTCCCCCGCCCCCCAACACTGCTCCTCCGCTCCTAGGGCCTCTAGCGGGGGCGTAGAGGCATGTTGGGGGAAGGAGGGGGTTGAGCTGTATCTGCGTCTCCCATGTTCCTCCACTGGGAAGAAGCGGGGAGACATCTGGGGGCTCCCCCAAGCTGGGAGCAGTGTCTGACACTACCCCAGGAGTAGAAGAAGGAAGGAAGGAAGAAGAGACTCAGGAACCCAGAGAGAGAGAGAGAACGTGGGGACCTCATGGGTCCGCGGGTGACGCCGTTCTGTAGAAACACACAGAGCGCGTTCCATGCAGAAGGCAGAGTCCTGACCTGCTTCGATACCCCCGACCTGAGCTCTGCCCTGACCTCCAGCTCCCCCTTTCTCTCTCTCACAGGCCCTGTCTCCTTGGTCTCTGCCACAGAGGGCAGTAGCTGGGAACAGGAGCTGGAGCAGGGTCTCAAACTCAAATGACCACGAGGGCCACGTGAGGACTAGTCCATTGGCCCGAGGATGGGGGGGTCAGTGACCTGCGGGGGTCAGTGTGCATCACTGATCCCCGCAGCCCCGAGTCAGCCCCCACTCCACCCCTTCCATGATGCCCTGCCCATGCCTGTTCTCGGCCAATGGGCGCTTCCCAGCTGTTTAAACTGCCTGTCACTACCCTCTTGATCTAAAAATCAAATGGGCTCCACTTCCCAGCCGCTGGATATCACCTGATCAAAAGCAGATGTTAATCCTGACCCTGGAAATGCAAGATTTCCCCAAACAACATCCTCCACCCCACCCCAAAAAAAGAAAAGAAAAACACCTTCCCTGTAAGACAGGGGTTTGTGAGATCACATAGATCGCACATAGATCGGAGCCGTGAGTCAGGAATTCCAGCTTGGTAGTACATTATTGCCACATTGCACAGGTGTAAATAACAACATGAAGTGCAGGGCAGTGGAGAATCAGGCCTATTATTATTTAGATTCTGCCATAGGTGTGTGTGAAGTTTTACAAACAACCCCCCTGCTCCAAAGACTTTGCATCTAAACAGGCACTAGGCAGATGCTGACTAGAGTTCATAAACTGTACTGAAAGGGGGGGTTTTATGGTGGGAGTCGAGAGAATGAAATGCCTGATTGTTGTCTTCTTATTCCAGCAGGTGCCCACACGGCAAGTGAGAGACATGGGGAAGTCACTCCCTACAAAAGGCACTCCAGGAAAATTGCAGACAGAGAACGGAAAGTGGAAAATTCTATCTACAAGGAGAGACCTTACAAATGTCCCATTTGTGGGCAAGGATTCAATCTGAAATTAAACCTTATTCGGCATCAGAGAATCCACACAGGAGAGAAACCCTACAAATGTGGCGAATGTGGGAAGAGCTTCAATGACAGCTCCAACCGCGCTCGACATGAGAAACTCCATCTGGGACTGAAGCCTTACAGCTGTTCTGAGTGTGGGAAGAGCTTCAGTGTGAAATCAAACCTCACCC
>ML677478.1:914738-965223 GCA_007922305.1 Dermatemys mawii | reverse complement strand
AGAATCCACACAGGAGAGAAACCATATAATTGCCCCAAATGTGGGAAAAGCTTCAATGACAGCTCCAACCTCGCTCGCCATGAGAGAATCCACACGGGAGAGAAGCCCTATAATTGCCCCAAATGTGGGAAAAGCTTCAATGACAGCTCCAACCTCACTCGCCATCAGAGAATCCACACTGGAGAGAGACCCTACAAATGTGGTGAATGTGAGAAGAGCTTCAGTGACAGATCCAACCTTGTCCGCCATCAGAGAATCCATACAGGAGAAAAGCCCTATATATGCTCCAAATGTAGGAAAAGCTTCAGTGACAAGTCCAACCTTGCTCAACATGAGAGCCTCCACCTGGGACTAACGCCTTACAAGTGTCCTGATTGTGGGAAGAGCTTCAATGTGAAATCAAACCTTGTCCGCCATCAAAGAATCCACACAGGAGAGAAACCATATAATTGCCCCAAATGTGGGAAGAGCTTCAATGATAGCTCCAATCTGGCAAAACATGAGAGAATCCACAAGAGTAAGAAACCTTTATATATGGGACCTGTAAGAGTTCCCTCCACACCCTGAACTCTGGGGTACAGATGTGGGGACTCGCATAAAAGACCCCCTAAGCTTATTTCTACCAACTTAGGTTAAAAACTTCCCCCAAGGTACAAATCCTTTCCTTGTCCTTGGACGGTATTGCTGCCGCCACCAAGTGAGTTAGAAAAAGATTCAGGAAAAGGACTTCTTGGGGTTCTTGTTTCCCCAAAATATCCCCCCAAGCCACTTCACTCCCTCTCCTGGGGAGGCTTGAGAATAATATACCAACCAAAAAGGTAAACAAGGTGAGCACAGACCAGACTCCTGGGTTTTTAGGACACTAAAAACCAATCAGGTTCTTAAAAGCAGAACTTTATTATAAAGAAAAAAGTAAAAGAAACACCTTTGTAAAATCAGGATGGAAGGTAATTTTACAGGTTAATAGGCTTTAAAACAGAGGATTCCCCTCTAGGCAAAACTTCAAAATTACAGAAAATAGGAATAAATCTCCCTCTTAGCATAGGGAAAATTCACAAGCTAAAACAAAATATAATCTAATGCATTTCCTTGCTTTACTTACAATTTTTGTAATCTTAGATGCTTATTTCAGGCAGGATTTTAGGAGATGTTTTTTTCCTGCCCTGGTCCGCCTCTGTCCCAACAGAACACTAAAACAAGGATCGCAAACAAAACCTTCCCCCCACCCCAGATTTGAAAATAGCTTCTGTCCCCATTGGTCCTTCTGGTCAGGTGCCAACCAGGTTAATAGAACTGATTAACCCCTTACAGGTAAGTGATTCTGTATCTCTGGCCAGGAGGGATTTTATATTATTGCATACATAAAAGTTGTTACCTTCCCTTTATATTTATGACAGGACCTCATTGGAAATTTTCCATCAGAATTATTTATGATTTTGCAGAAACTTCATTTTCTGTTAAAAATTTCCATGGGAAATATTTTTAATTTGCTGATACATTTTGATTTTTCCATTGGGAAAATCTAAACAAAATGTTTTGGTTTGGTTTGACCTGGATCAATATATTTTGGTTTGTAGGACTGACCCACAATGTTTTGAGTCAGTTCAGCATGAAACTGCATTTCCTGGTTTTAGCACATTACCACAGTGGTAGCTCGGTCCCCCATTCATACTGTGGTTTGAGCCCCCTGGCCAGACTACATCTACCATGATGCAACTCTGCTACCCAACCTAGCTGCACCTGCAGGTTGCTGTAAGGAATCCAGCCAGCTGCTAGCTGTTAGGTCAGGGCAGCCAGCTGTTCTGGCACCACAGCGACCTCTGGTGGGAGAAAGGCAGAACTGCTTGAGCAGAATGTATTTTCTGTGGATAAAAATTCTACAGAAGTCCTGAATTCTGTGTGTGCATAGTGGCACAGAATTCTTCCATGAGTAATATTATATTTGTGATCAGTATGGGATTAGCTTCCATCTGAATGGAAATAAAAAAAAGTCTCAAGTGTCTCATGCCATCACAGATTTGGCCATTATTTTAATACTAGTCACTTCTTGCCCATCTGTCTGTGTAGATATAATGTGCTACTACACAGAGCTGGTGAAATGGTCTTTAACTCACCTCTTAAATACTTTTTATGGCCTCATAGGTCTTCCAGGAATGGAGATTGGGAAATGAATTGCAGAAGTCAATTCCAGTGACCCACGACCATTATTATTTTTGTTGTTGGTGGTGTTGGCTCATCCCCCATGCTCTGAGGATGTTCCCCAGGATCTGACAGTGTGTAACAAGCTCATTGAGCAGAAACTGGCATTGAAGACGGGGGTGGTGGGGGAGGGAAGTAGAAGGGAGAGGGATCAGTTGTGGAATGGAAAGGACCAGAGGAGGGGTAACTACGGAGTGATGGGTAACACTGCTGTGGTGCTAACCTGTCTTTGGGCATGTGGGAGTGTAAGGATTCTGTGTGCCTGGCCTGCCCCACACATCTTCCCGGAGCTGGGGACAGTCTTGCCTTCAGGATGCATTGCCCTGACCCAATACTTTCCCTTCTGCAGGAGTGAGACGCAGAAGTGAAGATGGCACTTCAGACTCCTGGGGAAAGGACAAGTGTGACTTGTGTCGCAGAGAGAAGGTAGGGGATTGTGGTTGTTCTCTGTGTGTTCTGTCCCATCACTGTGGTGTCTGGGCACAAGCTGATACTGTCAGTGTGTGTGTGGTATGTGGGTGCCCCCAAATGGGACACTGTTTAACTCAGAGGAAATCACACACCTGGGTTTATTTTCTGGGATCAAAGCTCAAGGGATGAGGAAATAGAAGAAGAGTCCGAGAAGTTACAAACAATTGAGCTGTGGTTCTAGTCAAAAGTGACTATGTAAAAATTGCCCTTTCTTCCTCGACAGAGCTGGGCCCCATGTGTATCGGAGCCAGAGCTGCTGACTGAAGTAACAACAACGAGTTTTTGCTCCTGTTAAGCCTGTAAAGTCAACATAGTGTAGAGAGAGCAAGAAGGAGTCTAATCTGGCTCTGGCATCATCAACAGAACCGACACTAAATTTCTATTAAATTGCCAATTAGTGAAACCCCACTGAAAATTCCCAGACAAAAATTGCATTAGAATGTGGAAATAACATTAAGTATGTATTAGTAATTTAAGGGCAAAAAAAAAAATTAGACATGTTGTAACTATCCCAAAACCAAACACTACAAACCCAGGGCATTCAGAGTTAAGGTTATATCTACAAGAAAGCCAAGCATATTAAGCTCTGAAAATTCATAATTAAGGCACCCAAATAACCTTAATGGAGCCCTGGAGTGATGCCACACAGTACCAATATCATTGTGATTATAACCAGAATTTATAGTTCTAAATTAAATTTAATTGATTTCAAAGACACAGATCTTCTTATCACTCATGGTGCCACTGCAGGTCAGGGGCCACCATCTTTGCCAAGGACAGTTTGTTTTCATCCCCATTGGGGAAAAAAGGAAGGTGGTGGCCATTTTGAAAGAGGGTGTTTTTGCTCAAGGACATTCCATAGCCTCACTCTGATTGAGAATGGTGGGGAGAGTGGGAGCCAGAATGAAGCCTTTAGTCCTATGAAAAGTCAGGAGGAGAGGCAACAAACCCCAGTGCCCCTGATAGAGCAACAAGCTAGGAGGGTGCAGCACTTAGCCGCAGCACATCGACTGAACCAGAGGGAATGAGTTCACCTCAGTCAAGACACAAGATGATCCCGGCTTGGAAGAGAGTTTTGGCAGCGTGGGCAGGTCGCGTGCTGAAGGTTTTGCACAGTGCACTGCGTCTAGCCAACACCTTCTTCTCATGAGAACCATCCAGCTGAAAATCCTTATTGGAGCCACGTTAATGCAAATATCTTTGTTTTAGGATTTTGCAGAAGAAGTAAAACCAGAGATTTTGCCAGGCCTGGAGGAGAACCAGAAATCGTACAGGTCAGAGATGGAGGCATTATTTAAGTGGAGCTGGTAGTAACACATAGAATTAAGGTTGCCTGACACTTTCAGTTATGAGACCCTGTTTTCAGTTGCTTAGAATTTTGTCAAAATTTAAATGTAAATTTCCACGCTGGGTCTCTGCCTCAGCTAAATTTCAGCTAAATGGTTCAGCTGTTTCTGAAAATAAAAGTAGAGGCAAGTGTTGTTTAGCCCATGTTAAAAAATTCTTACAACTGTTTCCTTGAGATGCTCTAGCACCTGCACGCTTTAGAGCAGGGACTCAAAATTTGATAAGGGGTTTTTCTTGTTCCTTAGAAAATCCACCTAAATTTGGCCCGAGTTTTAAGGAAAAAAATCACAGGTCAGATGTGCTCTAATGGGGGAGGGTCTGTTTAGATGTATAGAAACATTAGGAGATGTTTCAGACCCAAAACACAGGTTTGTATAAATTCTGTCATAATAGAGATGGAAGTATTAGTATGTTTAGCTGTACATCGGCTAGATCTGATTCTGCCATTGGACTTCTTGTTCGGAGCTAAAATCAGTGTCTTGCCTAAGTTAACTTTTAGACAATCAGTGTAGGAGGGTTTAGTGAGTGAGATTGGGAGGGGGTGCTGACAGTCCTGGGCTCTACCCCTGGCTCTGGGTTTAAGGTCTAGTGGTTATGGGGGTGGGAATCAGGACTCCTGGGTTCTATACCCAGCAACGCAATTTTTGGTAAGTCACCTTTCTCTCAAATAAAAATTCAATATGTGTGTGGAGCATTACAGAGCATGGGCCCTGCACCCACACCGGGGGGACCTCAACTGGATAGTAAAATAAATACATTTTTTTTAAAAAAATAAGGCAAATGACCCCTGTTTATCCTGTCCCCTGCCCCTGCACAACCAAGCACTCTGCGGGGCCTGTAGTCTCTGTGCCTCTGTTTCCCAGCCTATCACTCCATGGGACTAATAAAACCGATGGGCACTTTGCATTTAGTGTTGTTTAACTCTCTTCTTCCCTCTCCCTTTGATGGGCAGGATTCACTTCCCCCAGGCAGGCTCCTTCAGATGCTCTGAAACTGAACTGGGGTTTGAGGTGAGGGCAGCTGTGGCTGTCGAATACAAATATGAATCCTGGCGTTGTCATCAGACTGAGCTGGAAATGCAGCGGTGGATGGTGGCTGGCCCTTTGTTCAACATCTGGGCAGAACCGGCCGGAGCTGTGGCAGCCGTTCACCTCCCCCACTTCATATGCCTCGCAGGTATGACAGACAAATGATGACTATACATGCTCTATAAACCCATAGATCTCCTAACAAACCATGGCTGCAAACACTGTAAGTATCAGCAGAGATTGAATCCAAGACTTTCAGCACCTGGGAGAAAAAGAACCTAGGGCAAAAATCAAAGAGCTGAAGGACTGAGTCCTTTAGTTCTTGGTAAATAACAAGCTATTATAGTTGCTGGGTCCAACATGCTTGTGGAGTCAGGATCACGTGCACTAAAGCCATGTATGACACTTACAAAGAATTGGGTGAGGTGGTTTGATTTAGCCCTGTTGATATGGACTGTACTGTGCTCCTGTTTACCAGGAGTTAGTGTATTTGGACTGTCACCCATACACAGGGCCTGTGCTATGCCCTGGCCTCAAAGTGTCCCTTAGAGGAACCCCGTCAGTGTGCTAGACTCCCAGAGCTCATACTTTTCCAGCAGGGTAGGTCATGTGGCCCCAGTGCCCCCAAAACTGAGCCTCTGGGCTCCAGCCCTCCTGTTCCTCACTGTGCGCTCTGCCTGGCGAGCTCCACTGAGGCCTTTCCTCTCTTCAGGGACCAGTGCATGGCAGCAAGTATCTGCAGTGACACTAGGCAGCCTGTTCAAAACGGAGTAGGTTGGAAGAGTCCAGGGGAATGCAGCGCGGGGAAGTCCTTGGCTTAGTACAGAGATGCAAAAGTGAAGCCGTAGTCCAGACTGGCCAAAGCCAGGGCTGCCCTTTGAGCCATGGTGCTGTAGGAACCATCTTCACTTCCTTTCTCTGTCTCTGGTGCTTTGTCTTAGCCGAGGTGAGTGTCCCTGAACCCCACTCCTAGCACAGATACATGACACCTCTGTCTGTTGTCCTCAGCTCTAGCAAAACCCCAAGTTCACATGTTCCACCTGCTTGAGCCTAAGTGTTAATTGTTCAGTCTCTCAGGTTCCCTTTGTCTTCCTAGATCCTTGACCAATATGTGAATGTTCCAGCCAGTCCTAATGGCTCATTCATACCACCCCAGACAGCTACAGGACACAAACACCTTACGTCTCCTGCTCGGCCCCAGGAGGAAGGTTTTAACACTTTGCATCCACTGGGTAGCCACGCCAAGCCAAATAGTTTGCTTATCACACACGTCATTCATAAAAAATATTAAAGGCTATTCCTACTCACATCACGTGAACCATGGACCATACTGCATAAGTAAGCCGCTGCTTGGATGTGAGAAAGCACTACCAAAAAAAAAAAATCTGGATAATGCTAACTAGCAGTGAGTTTCCAGATTGCCCGAGATCATCTCTGCATTAAGTGCTGCTAGAAACCATGGCTTGAGAAGACTTGAACTCACAACATCTGCCCCAATGGGCAGGAGGCATGGTCTGCCCCAGCTCTGACCCTGTTGCTGGTTCCCTAGGCTCTTTCCCACCTTTCTTCTCTCTGTGCTGGTGCCCCTCTGTGTTCCCCTGGAACTTCCTCTGCTCCCCATGTCTCCCCTCTCGGCGTCTTGCCAGAGTCTGTAGTCCCAGGCCTACTCTCCCCCTAGAACTCCTCGGACCTGGCCAGCTCCCCTCCTGCCTACAGACTGACTGCAGAGCTCCTCTTGCCAACATCCTGTCTTCACAGGCCTATCCCAGCTCCTCCCCAGCTGGGCTTCATCAGCCATGGGGCCTCATCAGAGTCCCTGCTCTCCTCGTGGTGCAGCCGGTAGGGTTAATTGCCCTGTTTGACCTGTGCAGGCCTTGTGTGGGGTGGACACCCCACCACAGTGTCCAACATACTCAGCCTGAGCGCTGCATCCATTATCTGAAGACGGTCAAAGGGCCATTCCCCTAGGCTCAGAGAGACCCAGCCTGGCTCTTGTCTGGCCCTGCCTGAGGTTGCCACAATCTGGCAGGGAAGCAGGCAATGGAGCAGCCAGAGCTACTCACGCCTCCCACTCCTGCCATGCACAGGACTCCCTTCCCCACCATAACTGAGAAGAGAACCTAGGATTCCTGGGTCCCCATCCCTTGCTCTAAACCTAGGGCAGTTCTGTCATGGAGCAAGTGAAACAGAACCTCATTATCTTTGATATCCATTCGCAGGGGGAGAGGCTGATGTCTCCCGGATGCAAATAGTCCATTTCGTTGATGGAAGGATGACTCTGGAGGAGCCAACACGAGTGATGCCTTTTCACGCAGTGCTGGAGAACCCCAGTTTCTCCCTTTTGGGAGTTATTGTGGACCGTATAGTGTCTATTGTGGACCGTATAGTGTCTACTGTGTCTCTTCCAATCCACAGTGTCACACTGCTCTACCGGGCACTCAGGGCTCAGAATATAACTCTCCACCTCTACTTGATACCTGACATCTGTGCATTGAAAAAGGTAACTGAGACTCAACAAGAGTGAGCCAGATTCACCATTTACCATACAGCACGTAACCGGGAATAACTCAGAACATCCTGTAACATGCACGGTTGTGATACAGCTGCACAAAGAGAAGTGCAGCCAAGGTTGTTTCCAAATTCCATGTGATTCTATATGCTTTTTACTCTCTGAAATATGATATTCTACCTAGGAAGTGATATGCATGGACTGTTAAAGGGAGGGATATTTTTTTAAATTTAGAGGGGCAAGGGGAGGTGTTTAATGACCTATAAAGAATTCCTGTCAGATCATTTACTATCAATTTTTTTCCAGCTTGTTTTATAACATACACATTTCAGAAATGTCAAGTCTGGTCTTCACTGGTTTTGCTGGAGAATCACTGGGAGGTCTAAGCTGTGCTTGTTGTTAGCTGCTATTATCTTAAGTGAAAAGAGGAATGTGTTGAATCTTTAACAGAGGCTTACTCAAAAAATTAGTCATTCAAAGTAAACCTTTTTAAAAAAAAATCTATCTGGGTACATTTTTTGTCAACAGCTCAACTTTCACTCTGATGTCATCACCTACACTTGCTGTCCAGTCATCATAGAATAAAAAACCCAAACAAGTCAAATTTTAAATAAACCATTTCAGGCCTTTGTTAGCAATCATAAAGGAGGGGGAAAAGGCAACAGACCTATTTTCCCCCCTCCATTTGCAGGTCACCTTGAATAAAAAAATGGAATGAATGAATTATACCTGTAAACCTTGTATTTTGATAACACTAAAATGTTTAAAGTTAGAACTTCAAAAATGACTCTTTTTGTACACATTGATTCTTAAACATCAGTCCCATTTGGAAATCAGTTTGTTCACTCGTTTAGAGATGTAGTGTTTCAATCTGACACATTCACATATGCTTTAGAATTTTTCTGCCTTCTTACTTCAGAAGGGCATGTTAAGGGCATCTCAGATTAACACCAGACAGCATAATCAAAGGTATGAAAGTTGAGGGTAACAAATTGAAAGAGTAGCAGCCTAGAGATAGTATTGTGCTGTTCATAACTGGAAAACAGATGGAGACAGCTCTTTCCTGGAATTTGAGACCGACCATGCACCTCTAATGTAACATCAAGCTGTAAAATAATGAGGGAAAAATCAGATGACATCATTAGATTCGTTGGAGATTTGCAGGCTCATTCTCTAACCAGAATTTTACCTGGAAAGGGGAAAAAGTTCAGATTGTGTAAACCCCAAAGGAGCCTACGTCCCACTTGTAAAAAGGCCAGGCTTAGGGCCAGCTTTATAAAAGTCACCTAAAGATGCAGATAGGTGCCTACCTCACTTAGGCACGCCGGGGGATTTATCAAAGTGCCTGACTCCCATTGACTTTCATTGATTCCAAGGCCAGAAGGTACCATTGTGATAATCTAGTTCGACCACCAGTAGAACACAGGCCAGAGAACTTGCCCAGAATAATTCCTGGTTGATCCAGAGCAAATCTTAAAAACAAACAAACAAACATCCAACCTTGAACTAAAAATGACCAGTGATGGAGAATCCATCATAACCCTTGGTAATTGTTCCAGTGGTTAAATATCCCGCACTAGTAAAGATTTATGCCTTATTTTTAGTCTGAATTTGCTTAGTTTCAACTTCTAGCCAGTGGATCACGTTAGACCTTTGTCTGCTAGACTGAAGATTAACTCCATGGCAGAAAAGGGCCTACCCTGCTTTGACCCTTTTGAAAGTCCCATCTGGCACTTTTCTCTAGGCACTTAAACATTTGTGTAAATTTGACCCGAACTGCGCAAAGCACTTTTGAAAATATGGCTTAGGCTCCTTGGTCACCTTGGGAGGATTAAATTTTTATCGGTATATATGTCAGGAAACATTGATTTCACCATACCACACAAACTGACAAAAAAATGCTTCCGTTGATAATAATCAAAAATTACAAGTAGGCAAAGTAAGAGAAATGCTGATTGAGAACTTTTCAGAGTGTGATGTGAGGCTATTGACTTTGTATATTTGGACATGTGATGTGGGCATATTGTTTTACCACTTACTAAACTTTAATTTTTGAATCTCAACCACTATTGGTATTAAATAATTGTTGTCTGACCAGCCCCATCATTGCCTGATGTCCCCATAATTTCCCAGAACTGTGAAAATTTAAATAGATAAAAATAGGGGGAAAATGCTTAAAAATAAATATTGATATTTTCTGTCAAGCCTCATTAGAAAAAAGGCTACGAATTGGTCACAGAGTCCATGATTTTAAGAGATGTCTGCTTTGGCTTCAACCCCAGGCGGCAGGGCTTGGCCTTGGTGTTGGGCATCAGCTCCATTTCTGTGCCAGAATTGTAGCCTTAATTATAAATAATTAACATTGTACCAAGATTGCTCCTCAGTTCCATTCTCATGTCCCTGTTTTTCCTTGTTGTCATAACAATAGACTCCTCTTTCCAAGGACTGCTGTGTAGGGGAAAATGGAACTCAGGACCCTGCGCTCTCCGGCCCCTGTGGTAGTCCCTACACAACATGTCTTCTGTGGCCCAGTCTGCCTGTATCTCAGAAATGACTGTGCTTGTTCTTTACAGGTAATTGATGACAATGAAAGGAAGTACAAATCAATACGTGTGCGCAAACCTCCTAAAACCAAGACATTGACCTATGGCTCTCGGTATGCTGTATCTAGCACATCACATGTAGAGATAACACCTGAGGTGAGTGGACATTATCTTCTGTGCTTCAGTGAAGGCCCAGAAATATCAGGGCCCTCTCCTGAAGTAATCATTGCAGCTTAGTCATGGCACTAGGGGGCACTGTGCTGCAAGGAGCAGGGTGGGGGATATAGTAGGGGGCACTCTCCCCTCACAGTCTGTGCTGGTCCCAGTGCCCCATATAGCACTGCAGGATGCTGTGCTCAAGGAATTTTGCAGCAGCATTTGGATGCGCTGGAGGAGAGAGGTGAGGAAGTTGCAGTAATCAAGGCAAGATATGGCTGAAGCCTGGAGCTAGGTTCTACTGGGGTATCCTTTGCCCTGCTGATTCCCAGCTCACCCCTAATGGAGCGCCTTGTCTTCACTGCAGGAGCTGGAGTTCTGTTATGTAGATCCCAAGGATGAACATCCATATGTGGAGATTTACACCCAGGGCTTTGTGGATAGGCTGGACCTCAGCTTGGTGAAGCAAAGTGATAGGCAAGAGATCTGGAAGGCCCTTGTGAGACCAGGTAGGTTCAGCTCAGCAGAAGATCTTGGCAGGGGTGAGAGGTTTGTGCAAGACAACGTCTCTCAGCACTTGCTGATGATGGTCAGTGCAAAACTCAGGTGCAGACCAAGGCAGCGGGGGTGCATCCCAGCCATTCCTAGTGTGATGAACTTGGAGTTGCCTTGTAATATTGTATTGATACAGTATGGTGGCTTGGTTATTGTGGTGTTTGCTGAAATCATATATTGACAGAGTATCAAAGGGGTAGCCGTGTTAGGCAGTATGCACAAAAACAATGAGGAGTCTGGTGGCACCTTAAAGACTAACAGATTTATTTGGGCATAAGCTTTCGTGGGTACAAAACTCACATGCATCTGAAGAAGAGGGTTTTTACCCATGAAAGCTTATGCCCAAATAAATCGGTTAGTCTACCAGACTCCTCGTTGTTTTTATATATTGACTTAGTTTATCCAGGAAAGGTACTCAAATAGAGGAAAATGGCTCCTGATAACTAGCTACACCTCTGTCCCCTTTCTGGCTGCTCAGTGCATCCTTCTTAGGGCTCGTGCCTTTACCTCTCTTGGGATGGAATCCTGTGATCCTTCCACGCTTAGGCCAGGCCCTGGGCTACAGCACCCTCTGTCTCCACCATTATTGCCCAGCTGGCCTTCCCTTCAAGAGCCCGTGACTAGTGGTTTATCGTGACCAGAGAGTCTTCTTAAAACAAAAGTATTGTTTGTTTGTTTAGCAGGAATGAAAGCTTCACCGAAAAGGATTTTAAAACTACATATAACTCATAGGTATGTCTATTTTACCTCAAAAGTACATCTCTCTCACCAACACAAGTTGGTCCAGTAGTAGATATTGCCTCACCCACCTTCTGTCTGTATTTTACCTAGAGTTCTACTAACCCATAATGGTCACCTAGGCAGGCCTAACTTCTCCAGACAACCCCAGCAGACCACAGCTATTGAGAAGTGATTTCTTGCCAGACAGGATGCTATCAAACTGTATTCTTTAACCGTCTTTATCTGGTGGTGATAGGCATTATCAGGACAGGACTGTTTTACTAATAGCCCAGTAGCACCTTATTTGAATGTGACTAGCTTTGGATGTGACTATACACTTCTCATCTTGTGGTTGTCTCTGCTGCTTAGCCAAAGGCCTTAGATTAAGAACAGGGCCTCAGACTGTCACAGTGAGAGAAGGTCCTTACACAGATTCTGTCTTTTATACCTCTATAACTAGCTAAATGATAAACATATACCTAAATTCTTACAGACAGCCCTGAAAGTCTATATCCTAACACACAGTATCAAATCAATCTATATCCTAACACACAGTATCAAAGTTTATAAGTTTTCTCCTGAACCATTTCCAGAGGAATCTTGAGAACCTCAGGCATCCTGTTAAAAAGCTTGTGAAAAGCTTTAAAATCATCCAGTCATTGCTACTGACAAGTTGACTGCCGCTTCTGGGGATCACCATAGAAATACAGGTCTGGAAGGGACTTTGAGAAGACCTAAAGTTCAGCATCCCTGCTCTGAAACAGGGCCCAGGAAACCTAGACCATCCCTAATAGATTTGTCCAACCTGTTCTTAAAAACCTCCAGTGATGGGGATTCCACAACCTCCCTGGGAAGCCTAGTCCAAAGTTTAATTATCCTTAGAGTTAGAAATTTTTTCCTAAGATCTAACCTCACTCTACTTTACTGTAGATTAAGTCCATTACTTCTTGTCCTCCCTTCAGTGGACATGGAGAACAATTGATCACTGTCCTCTTAATAAGAGCCTCTAACATAATTCAGGGTTGTTATCAGGTCCACCTCAGTCTCCTTTTCTCAAGACTAGACATGCCCCGTTTTTGTTTTTTTAACCTTTCCTCACAGCTCAGGTTCTCTAAAACTTTTCTCACTTCTGTTGCTCTCCTCTGGACTCGTTTCAATTTGTTCCCATATTTCCTAAAGTGCGGCACCCAGAATTGGACACAGGACCCACAAGAGCCAGGTGGAGTGGGACAATGACCTCCTGTACCTGACACATGGCATTCCGGTTAATATGCCCCAGCATACCCATTTGCAACTGCGCTCCATTGTTGCCTCAAATTCAGTTTGTAAGAACAGGAATGGACCATCTAGCCCAATATCCTGTCTTCTGACAGTGGCTGGTGCCGGATGTTTCAGAGGGAATAAACAGAACAGCGGTTATCAGGTGATCCTTCCCCCATTGTCCAGTCCCAGCATCTGGCAGTCAGAGACCTAGGGACACCCAGAGAGTATGCAGTTACATCCCTGCCCATCTTGGCTAATAGCCATTGATAGACCTATCCCCCATGAACTTAGCAAATTCTTTTTTGAACCCAGTTATAGTTTGGGTCTTCGCACATTCCCGGGCAATGAGTTCCACAGTTTGCATGAAGTATGTCCTTTTGTTTGTTTTAAACCTGCCATTCATTTCATTGGGTGACTCCTGGTTCTTGTTATGTGAAAGGGTAAAAAAAAATTTATAATTTTATAGACCTCTAGCATATCCCCTCTTAGTCGTCTCTTTTCTAAGATGAATAATTCCAGTCTTTCTAATCTCTCCTCATAAGGAGGCTGTTCCATTCCTCTAATCATTTTTGCTGCACTTTTCTGTACTTTTCCCAATTCTAAGATGTCCTTTTTGAGATGGGGTGACCAGAACTGCATGCAGTATTCCAGCTGTTGGCATAACATGGATTTATATAGTGGCATTATGATATTTTCTGTCTTATTTTCTCTCTCTCTCTCTCTCTCTCTCTTCGGGATCGCTCAGTGGTTTGAGTATTGGCCTGTTAAACCCAGAGTTGTGAGTTTAATTCTTGAGGGGGCCATTTGGGGATATGGGGCAAAAATCTGTTGGACGATTTAGTTGGAGATTGGTCCTGCTCTGAGCAGGGGGTTGGACTAGATGATTTCCTGAGGTCCCTTCCAACTCTGATAGTCTATGATTTTAACATTCTGTTAGCTTTTCTGACTGCCTCTGTACATTGAGCAGATGTTTTCAGAGAACTATCAACAATGACTCCTGGATCTCTTTCCTGGGTGATAACAAGTCATTGAGAACCCATCATTTTGTTTGTATAGTTGGGATTATGTTTTCCAATGCGCATTACTTTGCTTTTATCAACACTGAATTTCATCTGCCAGTTTGTTGTTTTCATCTGCCTTTCACACAGTTTTGTGAGATCTCTTTGTAATTCTTTGCAGCGAGCTTTGGACTCCCTGAGTAATTTTGTATCATTTGCAAACTTTGCCACCTCATTGTTTACCCCTTTTTCCAGATCATTTATGAATATGTTGAACAGTACTGGTCCCAGTACAGACCCCTGGGGGACACCACTATTTAACCTCTCTCCATTCTGACCATTTATTCCTACCCTTTGTTTCCTATTTTTCAACTGTTACTGATCCATGAGAGGATCTTCCCTCTTATCCCATGACAGTATACTCTTATTAAGACCCTTTGGTTAGGGGCCTTGTTAAAGACTCTCTTAAAATCTAAATACACTGTGTCCACTGGATCACTCTTGTCCATATGCTTTTTGAACGCCTCAAAGAATTCTAGTAGATTGGTGAGGCATGTTTTCCCTTTCCAAAGAACAGGGTGACTGTTCCTCACCAAATCATGTTCATCTGTGTGTCTGATAATTTTGTTCTTTACTGTAGTTTCCACCAATTTTCCTGGTATTGAAGATATTCATCCAACTAATTCCTACGTCCTAACACCATACAAATACTGCACTGTGCTCGATATTGTCCCAGTCCCAATGAGCTGACAATCTGAGCTGGAAGCCGACCTGGTGCTGGGTGTTCAGGGGTCGCAGTGAGTCGGCCATTAAAGAGGTGGTTGCTTGGTGACCCTATAAGGAAGCAGAGGTAGACGAGGCAGCTGCTTATAGGGCACCAGGCTGAGAGGCTGGCTGGGGATGTCTGCTAAAGCCCATGAATTGTACATTCCTCCTGCTGATCTGGGAAGCAGGGCGCGGTGTCTGTTTCTGGGAATAAACAGACGACACCAATAATATACCAGACTTCTATCACTGATCACTCAGCCAGACTGACACTATCCTGCAGGGTCTGACATTACAGCTTTCTGCTCAGCCCAAGGAGCAACAGCATTACAGACATTTACAATGCACTGAGCTTTATCATCCTGGACTGGGTGTTTGACGTATCAATAATCATAACGAGAAGCTAAAAGCCTGAAGCAACAGCTGTGTGTTTGACACCCTGAGATCAGTTATTGCTGTTTTAATGCCAAGACATTCAATGTTACAGGGGGGTTGTTCGTAGATTTCTTGAAAAAGTAATAAGGGAAAAGATTTTAAAAACATGAGCCTAGCGGCACCTTGGGCACAGTTACCGGTGAAGTTAGTGCTGTTGTACAGAGACATGTCACTGGGTGCACTCAGTAACTTGCACTTACCAGATCAGTGTGTGTGTGTGTGTGTGTGTGTTAGGTGTGTAAATTTCTGCTATTTGGTGTTCTGGGTGGGACACAGAGCAGTTGTCTAAGAACAGAGGCATTGCCACACCTATTGAGTGTGATATCTGGGTAACCTCTCTGACAGTGGCCAGTAATAAACCCTTCAGGGGAATCTCAATAACTCATTCACTGGTATATCATTCTCTCAGCTCTAAAGACAATCACACTGTCATGTGACTGGCTTAGCCAATCAGATCTTCAAGTGGCCTGGGTGGTGCGAGGTGAGCAGAATAAACAGAAAATGATGATAAAAAGTTTGTTTCACTCTTCTTCCCTCCTCCCTCCCAGGTGACATTGAGCACAGCTCACCGTCAACAGAACACCACACAGGTCAGTTCATCTCCCCCGATCTACAGAGGCCTTATTTTAGTAGGACAGAAGAACAAAGACATAGCGAGTCAGTGGCAGAACCAGGACTTCTACTACCCTCCCCCCATACTGTAACCACTAGACAGTGGTCCTGCCCCGATCCAGGATTCTAATTCACAGCAGGTGCAGTGAGTGGTGGACATTAAGGGGACAGGGGGATTCTGACAGGGAAGGAGAGGGGCTTGGGCATTGGAAGGTATTCCAGCGAGGAGGGGAAGGTGGTCAAGGTAACTGAGTTAGGGAGGTATCTGTGGGAGGGGACAGCAGAGGCGTGGGGAGTGATGAGCAAAGGGGAACCACACAAACTTGACCTGAGCCACTGACTGCAGAGCAGAGCACTGGGATTGAGGGGAGATACTAAGGATTACTGGTAGAGGAGGGAGATCGAAGATGGGAGGGCGAGAAGCTGAGAATGAAGGAGAGCAGGGAATGGTATCTCGGTGGGGAGGTGGCTGGACTATACTTTTCTGGCCCATGTTCTAGGAGTTGGCGCAGGGAAGACAATTAGAGATCACCTCCTGGACACCCTGAAAAACCTCCAAAAGAGAGAGCTGAAGGAGTTCAAGAGCAAACTGACTCACATTGAGCTGGAGGAGGGATACAACCGTATACATCAATGTAACCTGGAGAACGCAGAGGCTGTGGAGATCACTGACCTACTGATCAGTCACTATAAGGAGCACTGTGGGGTCAAGGTGACCTTGATGGTGCTGGACGCCATCAACCAGAGAGACCTGGCAGAGAGACTTCGCATGGCAACAAGGGCTGGTCAGGAATGAGCCAGTGAGGGAGACCAGCCTCCTCTTTACTGGGATCCTACTGCATCTTCATCTCTGCATCCTCCCTTATCATAAATATAGGGGAGAGGTAGCAACCTTTATGTATGCCATAGCATAAAATCCCTGATTGTTCTCTTTTGCATTGCAACTTGATGTTCTTCAAAATGTTCTGTGTAAATTCATTTTGTTCTGTGTGTGAATAGGGAATGTGTGTAAAGAGATAAGCGTGAAGGCCATCGCTGAGCCAGATGTTCTAGGGAGGAATCTGAGACAGACGCAAGGGTGCTAGAAGGTTGCAACACATCCCTATTGAAATGTCAGAGGAGGGCAGATTGACGACACTAAAGATGAGACAGGCACCTCTCAATGGGACAAGATAGCTGTAATCAAAACCAGCCTGGGGGAACTCCCTGAGGAACTTGATGAAAGAACAAGATAAACGATGAGAAAGACCATTTAAAAAAACAAGCACTCAAACAACAATTGATTACAGCATGACATTGCAAAACTCATTGGTCGCACTGAAGGAAAATCATAATATAAACAGGGTACTTTGCCATGAAACTTTGGGTTCGTTCTGCCAAGACTTTCCCGGATCATCGTGTCACGACCGACGGAACCCGGCTCCTCCCTACCCGTGATCAACCTGGTTGGTCACTAGATTGATCTGGACTCTGGACTGGTAACTATAACATCGAGTGGCAGGAGAGAGAGAGAGAGAGAGAGAGAGTGTGTGTGTGTGTGTGTGTGTGTGATGTGACTGAATGTATATGCTAATTGTTGTATCTTCAATCAACACGGTCTAGTGCCTTTTCCCCCAAAAAAGTTCCCATGTGCTTCTTATAAGCATAACACAGTTACCAGCACTTATAAATGTGGCAACCCTAGTTACCAAGAGACCAAAAGCAGCAGATGGGTAGGTGACCCCAGCAAGAAACTATAATGGGATGCACAGGGGATGAGATCCAACTTGTACCAGCCAGATGAAGCAGGCTGCTGCAGGACGGTAGGCAGTGGGGTAAGAGACCCTGCCTGCTTGATGGGATACAGATGGTCCCCAAGGGCTCCCAAGCGAAGGGTGAACTAGCAAGAGACATTGTGTCTGGGATGGCTGACTTTCTTGTGTGGTCTGTGCTCTCTTGTGCCTTACGGGATTAAATATAAAGTGCATAATGTTTATAGATTGAATACAGTGTGTGTGTGTGTGTGCACATGCATACATGTGTGTATGCACACAGGCCCACTGACTGATTCACAACAGTTGTGTGCCTCTGAGGGAGTGAAGTGCAGATCAGAAGCTTCACGTCTCTGGGTACGGTTCTGGGAGGGGGGTGTTTGAGTAGGGGGCAGGCTAAAGGATCAGAGCTGTGCCAAGCAAGGCTGGGTGGATGCACAGCAACCCGATGCTCAGAAGTGGGGTGACAGGTAGCATGTCTGTGTTCTCAGGACACAGACATTGCCTAGGGCAATGGTTCTCAAGCAGGGGGATGCGTACCCCAGACAGTACGCACAGGTCTTCCAGGAGGTACATCGACTCCTCTAGATATTCACCTAGTTTTACAACAGGTTACATAAAAAGCACTAGCGGAGTTAGTACAAACCAAAATTTCAGACAATGACTTGTTTACACTGCTTCATAGACTATAGACTGAAATGTAAGGACAATATTGAAATTCCAATCGTTTTATTTTAAAAATGAGACAGTAAAAGCAAATGTTCAGTAACAGGGTGCTGTGCACTTCTGTATTTTCATGTCTTGTTTTGTAAATTGTTAAGTGATGCATAACTTGGGGGTCCAGTAGTCTGAAAGGGTCTAGTTGTCCCAAGACTGAGAGAGATTGAGAGCCCCTGGCTTAGGGGGCCTGAGACTGGGGCAGTGGCTGGACTCTGTTCAGGTCCCAGAAGCTTAATGCACCCCAAGGGATCAAGAATACAGAGGCTTGGATCCCCCGCATAGGTGCCCTAGTGAGTGGCCAGGAAGGGGCACTCAATCGGAGAGACACACGTAACTTTGTGTCAGGTCATCCCTGGGACATTCCCTGTGCCCCTCCACCCACGAGGCCACCTGGGCCCTCATTAGCCTCGGTATGGGGCCAGAGCTCATTTGCATAGAGGAGTCTGCATGCATTAATGTCACTTGTAAAGTCTGTATTCTATGCTACAAGACAATATGTAACTTTTGCTTTATAACTTTGAAAATGTTTGCTCTGAGCTTGTGAACCCAGGCCCAGGAATTGTCCCTCCCCCATAACCACCACGCCCATTGAGGAGGACTATCAAAATTTAGGTGGGCCATTTAAGACAAAAGCTTTGTTAACTGCTCCATCTACCCCTGGAGAAGTATGTGCATCGCTCTGACTGCTGGAAGATCCGAAATAAAAACAGGTGGCTTGAAGATTTTTCATCTCTGATGTTTAAACTCTCAAAGCAAACTGAAGCCAGAGATCCCCAGGGGCTGTCTCATTGGTCAGCCCTGAAAGACACTTGGAGACACTTACTTCTCTCTCCTAGTTAATAAAACTGTAGTTAGTTTATTACAGGACTGGCTACAGGCCTGGCTACAGGCATTGTCTTTGGTGTAAGATCTAGGGTACCAGCTGATCTGGATTAAATGACTGGTCTGTTGGGACTGAAAGCAACCGGAATAGTGTCTGATTTTTGGTGTAAATGATCATTTATCACTAAGTCAAGTTTGCCTGGAGGGCAAGACAGACTGGAGAGTCTAAGGGAGACTGTCTGTGATGCCATGGTAAGACTCTTATGATGATCCAGGAGTTTACATTTGTTACTGGCCTGGTAAAATCTAATTCTAGAACATACCACCAATTTAAGGCACAGTCATGAGCCACCTACCCTGTCGAACTTCAGGCCTGCTACTGCCTCAGTTTCCCTTCTAATCTCACCTAAAACAAGCCACCACAGCTGCTGTTTTCACAATGCTGCTCCCCTAATTTTCTTCATTACCAGAAAGTCAAACTCCAAGCCTTCCAGCCCTCTTTCCCTGGGGCAATTAGTCCTTTCAGTTTATTAATGGTTTCTCCTTTTTCATGGCCCAGTCCCCCGCTCACAGTTCTCTGTAGTCCTGCCAGCTGAGGCTAAAGCCTCAACAAGCTCTGGCTCCTTGCAGGTCTCTCTCCAGGGATTCAGAGAGTTACCAGCTGCCCTCAGCACAGCAGCCTCCCTGTCCCAGACTCTCCCAGAGGGAGCTCAGGCTGCCCTTACGTTCTCAGCAGGCCGTGTTCCAGTCACAAGCTCCCATCGTATGGCCCTGGGTGTCACTCCCTTCATCTGGGGAGGTGGGCTAAGGCTGGCATATTGCAGCTCAGCCCCAGCCCCCGAAAGAACCAGTCCATGCTGTGACATGGGGGCCATAGTTCCCTAGATCATCGGGGTGCTGAGCCCCCTCAGTTAATGTCAGTGGCTCACTCAGCTAATACCGTGATCAGTACCAAAGCAATTCCTGCCTGGAAAACTGATTCCCGCTCCGGGGTCAGCCCTGGGAGTTGTGCTGTGGCGATATGCAGCTTCGGCTCCCTCAGGGACACGCCGCTGTAACTGGTCATCTGGTGCACGGAAAGGCTGGCACTGAATCTCGCTAATGATTCTTCAGACAAACAGACCTCACTGCACGGGCCGTGATCAGTTCTGTCGGCTGTGCGCTCATCTTCAGCGCAGCAATTTCAACTCCATTGCAGAAAAACAGTGACTCATGGACTCAATGCCAGCTGGACTCCTCCTGCAGAACATAACAGACATTTAGGACCCACTGGCTGGAGCTGTCCTGTGCAGAGATCCTTAGCACATCTCAGCACATCTTGCTGCTCACCATGGCCCAGATCCACAAAAGTATTCAGGCTCCTAATTCCCATTGATTTCAACTAGAGTTTGACATCCAATACCTTTGAGATATAGGCCCATGTGACTCCTGTCTTACCAGGGGAAGGGACCGCTCAGTGCACATCCTCTGGACAGCTTTTAGCTTTGTGTGAGAGAATTATCTGTCCCAATGGAAGAGGATCCCAGATCTAAGACAGAGGGGCTTTCGGAAAGAGAACTCTCTACTGAAAATGCCTGCGACTGAGGAGAGAAAGAGAGACTTATCATTTTACTATAACATCTGTTAGTTCTTGCAAGGGGCTCAGACCCTGCAGAGGTGTGCGTGGGAGAGAAGGATAAAAACTCTTCCAGGAAAAGACCACAGCCGGATGCACTGAAATAGTCAGATCGAAGAGATGGAAACTGAGTAAATAGGAGTAAATGGAAGCCCCACCCCTCATTTACCTGGTGTCTGTCTTAAGCTTTCCTGCCAGCTCATTCTGGTTGATTCCCTGTAGGGCTTGCGTAGCCACCTCAACAGCCCCATCCATCTGGTAGTACTGCACCAGCAGGCCACACACGGACAGAGAGTCAGCCTCCTCCAACATCCCACTGGGGATTTGCTTGTATCCCTCTGGTAGCGTCATATGCTTCAATTTGGACTTGAATCGTTTGAGATCTTTGCTCTCCAGCTCATCCAAAGTCTCCTGTAGGATGTCTCTCCTGATCTTAGCCATCTCGTCTTGGATGCTTGCTGAAAATGGAGTGTCTCTGTCACTATGTCTCTCCTTTTCTGCTTTCCAGTGTCTGCCTTCCCTCCTCCCCCAGCCTCTATGTCTCCACCTTCTCCCAGTTCCTCTTCCTCCCTAGGATCAGAGGCTCAGAGGACACAGAGCTAAGTGAGACAATGAGAACTGGTGACATAAAGTCAACTGATTCCCTGGAGGCTGGCCACTGATGGATGGACAGAGACATACCAGCTCCCACCTTCCTCTTGCCCTATAGAGTAATCAGTGCTCTACAACGGTGGTTGACAAACTCTTCATAAGGCCCCATGTACAATGTGTTATGTGGCCCCCGTCAATTATTAACTTAAAAACAACTCTCCAGCTAGCCCTTCTAAAGAAAAACTTTTAATGCGACCCTCACATAAACAGATGCAATGACATCTTTCCAAGTCTACGGAGAAATGTAAAAAATAGGTCAAAGAGGTGTGAAATGCCCCAGTTCAACTCCATAGTGTATTAACACTGGAACCGTTTAGGGATAAATGTCAAGTAGTTAACATTGTTGACAGTTTAGTAGCTGCAGACAGCTAAATTATTCTTTCAAGGAGCACTAGACTGATTGGATAACCGACATCCTAGGAGATGTGACACATTGTCCAGCATGGTTTTTGTAAATGAATCATTGCTGATGCTAAAGTTCAATTAACTTTTTGGGACTAGCAAACATTCAGTAAAAAATCCCACAGTGTTCATTTGAAAAAAAGAGATATTTTACATATCCTACAGAGAGAAGGGCAGTAAACTCCCCACTATTTGGTGAATATTTTAACTCTCTTGTGGTGTTAGACCAGCTAGTTCTCTAGTAACCAGAGTCATGTCCTAACAGAGATCCAGAGGGCAGGGGAATGGTGTCCCTGAGGGAAGCTCTATTGCCATTTAAACTGATCAAAACCCAGAGAAATACACAGTAGAGGAGAATCCTACAATCCTAGCTTGGCACCAAAGATGGAGAAGGTTGCTCAGGTCCCATCTAGCCTGTCCTCACACCAGTCCAAGACAGGATGATCTCCCCGCCCAGTTTCTTCTCAGATTTAAAGATGATCTGGAGGAGACCTGATGGTTCTTCGCCACTCGGCAGGACCCTGGGGGACAGACCGCAGGGGCAATCCTTACCTGGGACCCCATATGGACAGGGAATTGATGGTCCCTAATGGGGCTTCTCCACCCAACCCCTGTGCTGCAGGAAGGAGGATCTGGGCCGCTGAGAGAACTACTGGGATTAGACACCGGGATCACAAGCTCCATGAATTCCTACTGACCTGCTCGTGTTGGGGTGGAGCCAGGAAGCCTCACATCCCCTGGAAGAGAGAAGGAAAGAGGGGATCAGATACTGGGTTCATTCTGCTCATGAGAGATCCCACTAGATATCTGGTATCTGACTGGCTAAGTCACTCACATGGCAGTGCAGCTAATTACCATGCACTAACTCTGTATCTCTGTAGCCACTGCCCTGAGCAGTAATTTCCATGGATCTCTTCACCGTGAGGCTAACAGTGGGGCTTATTAATTCACTCTTATGGCCTGATCCTGAGGAGGGCTAAGCACTCACTGCTCCCAATAGAAGTTCAGGAGCTCAGCACCTACCAGCATCAGGCCATTTCACAGCACCCACCATGCTGAGTTTGTGAATAAGGAGGGAAGAATAGTCTTGATATGAAGGACTCCCGGGTTCTTCTTCTAGTCATGTGAAGGAGCGTGGGCTAGTAATTAGAGTAGGGGATTGACAGGTTTAGACAGCAGCCACGTCTTTTAGATGAGTCCCTTAATATGGCTGTGAGGGTTGAACAATATTTGCATGTACTAGGACTATGAAAGACCTGGGGTGGCCATAATGGCTGAGAGAACTTGAGCCCCTTGATTCCTCTGGGCTGAGCAGGGAGAGATGAGACAAGGGGAATGGACAATGCATGTATGGGTGCAACAGGCACAAAACAATGCTGAGAGATTCAGTTCTGCTGAGTGATAATTCTCAGGAGCGCAGGGCACCTGTGCGCAGAGATACAGCTCTTCGTATTGGTGAATGCAAGGTCAGTCATCAATACAGTTAATACCATCCCAAGCAATAAAAGACAAGGCCATAACCACCACCACACTGTCCTAGTTGAGTGTAGGCTCCACCTATAGGGTGGATACACTCTGGGTCTGATGCTGGGTTGGGAATGAGGCTGGAGGGATGGACATTACCCACAGGTCCGAGGCCAGCCAGGGAGCAATGAGTCGGCTAGTATGTTTGTGCTCCTGGCCCTCTCCTGGGTGGAATCACGACTTCCCAGCCGCGTTTCACAGACCCGAACCCCGATGGCGCTGCTCTAGTTGGAGAGGCAGGGGCTGAGTTTGGGAGCCAGACTTGGAGTGTTCTCTCCCGCTTGGTGCTGTGAGATTCTCCATGGCCACGGTAGGCAGAGTGACAGCGGCACAGTGCTGGGTGCCTCCGTTTGGGGACTAGAGTGGTGTGATCTCAATGGGCATTTCCAAACCTGCTCCTCTGCTCTCCCTCACCCAGCCCAGCCCCAGTTCACATTCCCATGGGCTGTAGGAGGTGGCTGTGCGCATGTGTCCTGCCTGGCTGTGTGCACACGGTTGGCCCTAGGAGAGGGCTTCCTGCGCAATCCCCTCCCCTCGGTCAGGATCTCTGACCGGCTGAGCCCACCTGGCCTCACAGTTGTCTCCCAGATCTGCTGCTGCTCATTCTTCTCCACCAGGCTGAGCTCCAGTTTGCTCTCTAAGTCTTCGGTGTAGATTTCCATGTCTGGATCCAGGGGATGAGCAGCCATATTGGAGAACTCCAACTCCTGCAGCAAAGAGAAGCCGTCCCCTGGGGTGAGCCCACCTGAGTTGGCTGAGCAGGAGTGGGTGATGCATGTGGATCCTCAGCAATCCTCCCCAAATCCATGGGAAGCCTTAATGATCCTCCCTGAGTTGTCAGAGCAGGAGGGGCATCCCGCGTTTGGCCTCCCCAGCACCAGGAACACAGAAACTGTCAGTGTAATGTCCATCACTTCCTGCTCCTGGGCTCGCTCTGCCCTCAGACTGACTGAGCCCCTCTTGGTTCACTCCAGCAGCCCCACTGGAAGCAGAAGAGGGGCAGATTCAGCTCTCACCTCTGTGCTGATGATTCCCAGGTCAGGCTCTCTACCCCCTCTGCCAGTGCCCTGCCTCCTCAGGAATCTCCTACAGCCGGTTCGTACTGAGCTCAGTTCCTCACCTCCCCTGCCAACCCCTTCCCTGTCTCTGCCTTCTCCATCCCTGTCAATAACTCCACTGCCCTCCTGTCAGCCAGGGCTCCCTGCAGCACACACCCCCTTGCTCTGTATCAGGGCAGCGGGGTCAACATTGACTGTGAGGAGAGAGCACCCAGTACTGAGCCATCTTGTACATCCTGGGCCATAACCTCTGATTAAAGATAGAGAACAAAAGGAAAAACACTTGAAGTCTTTGAACTGTAAAGACAAACACACAGAAAAGGGGAGAGAAAAGAACAGCCAAGAAAGAAAATGCTTTTGTCTCTGGTACCGACTCTCACTGGCTACTTCCCTGCTGGAGAAACACAGGCCCAGCACATTGTCTGATCAGCCTGTCCGAGACCTGGCAAACTCACTCGTACAAGAGTCCAGCTGTTTAGGGCATAGCTATAAGCTGCATCTTTCTGGTCACAGGCTTACGGCAGTGTTTCCAAATCTCTAGCCTTGGCTGGCTAAGCCAGACCCTCATTAGACAGAAAAAGGAGAGAGCTAGGAGAGAAAAGAAAGAAAGTAGGGAAGGAAAAGAACACGGGGGGAGGGGAAAAGAGAGACAAAGTCTCACATCCCAGGTAGTACTTGGGATTCAGCTGAAGTCGATGGAGGTGGCAATGTCATCTGGCTCCTTCTTCCTGGCCTGGTCTGGTCCGGTCAGGACATCTTTCAGGATGGAGATGCAGAAGGTCCGGGTCCCAGGAGACAGGGAGAGTGGCAGCCATCAAGGCACCAAGCCAGATTTCTCTCCCCAAATCTGTTTCTTTAAGGACCCCATAAAGGAGTGAGAGGAAGAGCCCATCCTCTTAGAATTTTGTCCTCCAATTAGGCCTGATACACCAAGTTTGGTTCATTGATTTCTAGTCCCACATTTTCTTGTTTACTGGGCATGATCTTAACACAGTTTTTGCGTTAGATCCAGGGGGCCTTTTGGTTTGGACTAATTCAGTCTGTCTCCCTTTTGTACCTTTCCCATCAGCACTGATTGTTATGGGTTATTCTGACACTTCATGAACTTACAGTCACTTTTTACAGTTGAGCTCGCAATGATGGTAAATTTGCAGCCCCAGTTATCACGGGAGACCCTAATGTTGTTAATCCTCCAGGGAAGCAGAGTGTTTCAGTTTTACCTACCTTAGGGGTCACCTCTATGTTTGAGGGACTGCGTACAAAAGAACGAGAGCCGAAGTACAGGGGCTTGCTCTTAGAAGGCTTGCGCACCCGTATTGACTGGTACTTTGTTTCATTGTCCTCAATCGCCTGTGGAGTACAAGCACAGTTATTCCTTGGAGATCCAAAGAGAGATGGTTGGGCCCAGAGGAGAAAGGGTCCAGAGTCCTTTTTAATTGCTACATCGCTGCCATCAGGGAGAACAGTCTTTGTGATCCCAGGGGTGGTGGCATTACAAGAGCGGCAAGCAAGGAGTAATCTTGGGGAGCCTGCATTTTTGGTGTGATTTTGCTCCTAATAAGGAAAGTCAAATCTGCTCCCATCTGTCCTATTACCCCATCGTCATTTCATGGCTGGATCCATATTAAATTAAGGGATAAAGAATGGACAGTAACCAGCTTTGTACCTTCCAGAGGGCCTCTGACAAAGCCAGGTGAGACCAAACTATATATAGAATCATAGATTTAGGTGACTAAATCATCCCAGCCAGGGCTTTGTCAAGACGGGCCTTAGAAACCTCTAAGGCTGGAGGCTATCCCCGATGGCTGTACCATAAACAGCAGGGATGTGGGGTGGGGACAGCCGCGGGACTTATTTCACATAATGAGCATCTCAGGGCTTCTTCCTCCAAAAGAAAAAAAAAAAAAGCCCAGACAGTCCTGAACCATTCCATAGACCCGGGACAGACACAATCTCTTCGGTCCTCACATGGGGCTTCAAAGAGGTGTGTGAGAAAACCTTTATGTACACATAGAGCAATGCACAGGAGGCAACCCTGGAGGAGGGGAGGGCTGCATGGGATGCACTCGCTCCTCTGCGTAGCTGCTTAGTGGTCTAGCCACCTGGCTGTTTAGCCAAACCCAGCTGCCTCCCTTCCCATATATAAACCCAGCCCAGAACTCCAGAGCTCTCCATCTAAGCTCTCTTCTTTATCTGCGTGGCCCAGGTAGGCAGCGTGCCCCATTCCAGTCACATGGGACCGGGCATAACTCACTCAGATTCAGTGGAAATCCTTTCTAACTTTTCTGAGGTAGAATCACACTCTGGGGGGGGAGTTTGGAGTCACTCAGCCCTCAGAATCACACATCACTGCACTGGTTTGTGCAGTTATTTCACTACAGTGCATGCTAGAGGATGTTGCAACTCACTCCTCCTCAGCACAGGTGTAGCTGGTGGGTCTGTACAAGGTACACCTATATTAGATTATTACTGGAGTCTCCCTTACCTGCGCTAGTGAGAGGTCATTGGGTATCAAGTAGAGGTGGAGGGTGATGTCTGCAGCCCTGCTGGACTGATAGAGCAGCACCAGAGTGTGCACCGGAGGAAATAGCGCGGAATAGAAATGTCTCCAAAGCAGTCCAATCGGAGAGAAGCTGGGGTTCTCCAGCACGGCGTGGAACGGCCTCACCCGCCTTGGACTTTCCAGGGTCATTCCACCGTCAACAAAATGGGCAACGTGAAGCTGAGAAATATCAACCTCTGCTGCTGTTAAAGGACAACAAAGAACATGAGATTTTACCTGTCTTGTTCCCCTGAACAAGAGTCAGGACCCTGTTCCCTGCGCGGGAGGAGATGTCCACTGTAGACAGCTCAGTGCTCATTTACTCTCCCCAGTGTGAGACCAGCACTTTGCAGCCAGTGTTTCTGGCTTCTTGTTCCAAAAGATCAAATGGCCTTTGCCCAATTTCCTACTGAATCCATGGCTCTGGAATAATCTTTATCATGGCTCTGCTCCGACATTCTTTCTATACATTGGTGACCACAGTTGGACACAGTTCTCCAGCGGATGCCTCACCCGTGCTGAGTAGAGTGGTGCTATCACCTCCTGTGACTTGCATACCATGCTTCTGTTAATGGAACCTAAAATTGCTTTTGCTTTTTTAGTAACAGCATAACATTGCTGACTCATGTTGAGATTGTGATCAACCACAGATCCCAGATCCTTCTCAGCAATGCTGCTGCCAACCCAGTTATCCTCCATTTTGTATTTAGGCATTTGTTTTTTCTTTCCTAAGTGTAGCACCTCACATTTAGAAGGGTGTTGTTAAATTGGAGAGAGTTCAGAGAAGAGCTACGAGTATGATCAAACAATTAGAAAAATCTGCCTTATAGCAAGATTCAAGGAGCTCAATCTATTTCACTTAACAAAGAAGCGACTTGATCATACTTTATCCAAATCTCCATTGGGAATAAATATGTAGTAATGGGCTCTTCAGTCTAGCAAAGAAAGGTCTAACACAATCCAAAGCTAGAAGTTGAAGCTAGACAGATGTAGACTGGAAATAAGGCATAAATTTATAACAGGGACAGTAATTCACCATTGGAACAACTTCCCAAGGTTTGTGGTGCATTCTCCATTGCTGGGAATTTTTAAATCAAGATCAGATGTTTTTCTAAAAGGCAATACATTTGGGGAACTTTTCTGTCCTGTGCTATAGATGATCACAATGGTCCCTTCTGGCCTTGGAATCTATTAATCTAAATACCTTTAAAAAGCTAGCTCATGGAAATCTTCTGGGTGGCTGAAAGGAACTATAGAATGTCATTTGTAACAGTATTTTCCAGCCGTACCCGCGAGGCACAGGAAGTGCGGGAGGTGAACGGCTGCCACGGCCCCGGCCGGTTCCACCTGGATGTTGAACAAGGGGCCGGCCACCATCCATTGCTGCTTCTCAGATGCGCCCAGATGCCGATCCCAGGAGTCGTATCCATATTGGATGGTCACGGCTCCCCTCACCTCAAACCCCAGTTCGGTTTCAGAGCAACGGAAGGAGCCTGCCCTCGGGAGGTGAAGCCTGCACGGCGTGGGGAGAAAAGGGTTAAACAGCACCAGCAGGAACCATCTCACATCCTTTTCCAACTGACCCCAGGTGCCCTCACGTTTATCCCTTTAACTCTGCCTCCAGCTCAGCCCTGTGTTTTGATCTCAGGATTACTCTGTAACCAACAACAGAAGCTGGGTGACAATGGGAACTCTTGGTCCTTCTCAGACCCCGTCCCTGGGAGTAGCGAAGGAGAGCCAGGCTAAGTGAGTGGATTGAGCTCCTTGTCACAGAGGGATGAAAGGCAGTCACTGGCCCAGCACTCTGATCACTTGAGCATTAATTAGTTCCCCCAGGAAAGGCCTGATGGAGGAGTGGAGTACTTCATTAGCCACTCAGACTGGAGGCTGATGAGCTAAGAACACGAGAACATAAGAATGGTCATACTGGGTCAGACCAATGGTCCATCTAGCCCACAGTGTCCTATCTTCTGACAGTCGACACTGCCATATGCTTCAAAGGAAATGAACAGAACAGGGCAATTATCGAGTGGCCCATCACCTGTTATCCAGCCCCAGCTTCTGGCAATCAGAGGCTAGGGACATCCAGAGCATATGGTTGCATCCCTGAACAATTTGGCTAATAACCAGTGATCGACCTATCCTCCATGAACTTATCCAGTTCTCTTTTGAACCCAGTTACATTTTGGCCTTCACAACATCTCCTGGCAATGAGTTCCACAGGTTGACTGTGTGTTGTGTGAAGAAGTAGTTCCTTCCGTTTGTTTTAAACCTGCTGCCTATTAATTTCATTGGGTGACCTCTAATTCTTGTGTTATGTGACGGAGTAAATCACACTTCTTTATTCACTTTCTTCACACCAGTCACAATTTTATAGACCTCTATCATATCCCCCATTAGTCATCTCTTTTCCAGCTGAAAAGTCCCAGTCTTTTTAATCTCTCCTCATATGGAAGCTGTTCCATCCCCCTAATCATTTTCGTTACCTTTCTCTGCACCTTTTCCAATTATAATATTGCTAATTATAATAGAACATTATAGCTAATGATCCCATTAGCTGGGAGAGCAGTTAAGAAGCACTGAAAGGAAGTTCAGAGAGGGGAGGCTGGCAGAGTTAGGAGGAAGTTAGAGCTCAGGGTGGCAAGGTCTCTTGTTCTTCCTCTAGATGGATTAAGAATCTGAGGACTGGAGTAAACTGTAGACGGTGCTGCTGTGCAGGATTACGATGGTGATTTGGTGGAGGTTATATAATTAACACTCATGGAGGTGCTAACAAACAGGAGTCCTGGGCTGTTTGCGTGGCATTGCAGGAGAGGGTGCAGCCTGCCCTATTGTACTCCTGACCCTCCCCCGGCCAGCCTCCTTGTGAAAGATGGGCACAATTTTCTCCCCATTTTAGAGATGGGAAAACTGAGGAACAGGGATGGAAAGGGACTTGCACAAGGTCACTCAGTAGCAGCAGGTGGTAAAGTTGAGAGTAGAGCCTAGATATCTTGATTCCTCTAACCCACTAGACCCCACACCCCTCCCAGAGCTCCGGAAGGAACCAGGAGTCCTGGCCTCCAGTCCGAACTGCTATAACCCATCAACCACCCCCCTCCTCCTCTCTGAGGGCTCCCAAGGCTCTTGGTTTCCAGTCATCTCACTCCCTGCTCTGCTCTACCCATACAGGACGCTGCACACTCAGTGTGATAGGAGCTGATCTGTGCTCCCAGACACTGCTGCAGAGAGGGCCCTCACCTGTATGTCTTCTTTCTCCCATCTGGGCCCAGAACAGTCTCAGGGTGTATTTCTTCTGGAGGATCCTAAAACACAGGAACAGGCGTTAACTCAGCCTCACTGGGAAATCCCCACTGCAGAGCTCTTTGCAGAGGGAACCCGGATAGCTGTGGCCAAGTGTTCAGCTGGGGACCGTTTCTGTGGACTGGGACCCTGGCAGGGCCGCCCAGCATGGCTGGCAGGAGGGACTCTGTGAACAGCTGGATTCCAGCCCCACAGTCACTCATTCCCCGGTGGTGTTTGTTTCCCAGGTAACCGAGATGCCCCAGGTCGGGGCAGTGGTGAAACTCTCAGAGGTACGGCTGAGTGAGAGGGGACGAGAGAGAGAAGGGAAGGGGTGATGGATGGACAGACAGACAAGGATCTGAGTGATCCCACAATCCTCTACCTCCTCTCTGGGACACAAGTCACATTTGTCCTGTCCCCAGGGGTCCCTGCTGGAGTCCTCACTCGGGCTGGTCTCTCCTGCGGCAGAACGAGGGAAAGGCCCTTTCACATCTCGCATTCTCACAGCGTTGAATATCGATCCCCCATCCCCTGTGCAGAGCGAAGGGACCTGGGCAACTCCATCAGCAAACTTCCCCGCAGATGAGTCTGTTCTACATGTTAACCCAGCTCTGTCCCCGCTGCTGTGCGGGGACTGCTGGGCTCACGAGACCCAGGGGAAAGGCTCTGTGTTGAGGGAGGAGGTGGGGCAGTGTGGGACTGAGGGGTTCACGGTGGCTGGGGGGGGGAAATCAGGGCATAAAGGGAAGGAGAGTGGGCAGGCTGTGGAGTGGGGGCAGCAGGGGGAGGGGAGAGCCCTGAGCGATTCTGCAGGCACCGAAGATTAAACATGATGCAGATGCTGGGGTCAGCGGGGTCAGGGTCTGATCAGGGGATGGTCAGAACAACAAGCCAGAGGGGCATTTTGTTTCTTTCTGCTTGGCCATGAGCGAGGCCCATCAAGCCACCCCTCTGGTCAATATGAGTCTCACTCACCTGCAGCCCCAGCCACAGTGGAGGGCAGGAGAGTCTCTTTGCAGATGATCTCTGGGGAGGGATGAATTATTAATAACATCATTAGCGTCTATTTCCCAGGCGCCTTCCATCCCAAACTGCTTTGCAGGGATACACAGGCAGCCACCTCTGCAATGGGAGACAGCTTATGGGTTCATCTAGCCCTGTATCCTGCCTCTACCTGCTGCCCCCGATCAGACCAACAGGCCCATCTAATCCAATATCCTCCCCACTCCTTGTCACCCCAGATCAGACCTATGGGTCTGTGCAGTATTGCAGCAGCTTGGCAGCACAGAAATGCAGCTACCTCTGGAGTTGGGGCAGCTGATTAACAGCTGCGCAGCTGTGTTGCACAGGAATTGCTCACCCGGTGCTGAAATGTAACCACTTCTGGGGTGGGGCACAGCAGCTGGCTAACAGCCACCCAGCGATGCTGCACAAATAGGAGTTTGGGACAGGAAGTGAAGGAGAATCCTGGGGCCTACTGGAGTCTGAGGCTGTGCACAAGCCAAGCTGCTTGTACCGAATGGTAACTGCAAGGAATAAAGTGGACCCACTGGCACTGTGAGAGCAGACGTGCCTGTGCTGCGATAGGCCAGTGTGCATGTTAGAAAAAGAGAAGCGGAGCTGCAATCAGCACCACTCACCTCCTGCCGCCTCTGTCTTTGCTGCAGAACTGGGGTCAGATTCAGTCTCTTCACTGAGGAATCCTGAAAAGAAAAATGGAAATGGACAAAATGTCAAACAACCTGAGCCAGATTCTGACCTCAGGGAACCTGATGTAAATCCAGAACAACCCCCCAGAGTCAGTGAAATCAGGGCTGGATTCTGATCTCATTACACAGTTCAAAACTCGGAGTGACTCCAGGAGTACCAGTCCAGTGCGCTATCCACTAGACAACACTGCCTCCCGCTTGGCCCACGTCTTGCCTCGAAAACAGAGGTTTGAAACTGGACGGCAGCAGGTGAAAATGTCATTGTACTATTATTATTCCATCACTGCAGCACTGCCTACTGGCCTATGGCAAGGCAGAGCCGCCAGACCACGAAGAACGTCCAGTCTGTAAACTAAAAGATGATAGAAAGATTCCCATGCATGGGCATGAACTGGAGTTCTTTGAAGTTGACTCTGCGCATTCCCACTCTTGGAATATGGCAGCAGTACAGCTCTGAGGGTGGATAGCAGTGCCCTTTGGAGTGCCCTCTAGACCTATCCTTACCCTGCCTGTATGTGCTGAGGGTGTAGCTAGGAAAGGGGGCCTGGCGCTCCAGCCATCTTGGTTCCTTCCACCACCTCAAGTCCAAAGTTGTAATCAGGACCCTGAGGAAGTGGGGAACGTGGACAGGGAGTAGGAATGTGCAGAGTCCATCTCTGAGAACTCCAGCTCCAGGTGAATAACTTCAGTCTTTCTGTTGTTATGGTGATAATTACCTGAAGGCCAATATGTCCATCTGGCCCATGGAATTACTTTCCAGTACCTTCTCTCAAATGCCCTACCGAGGAAGGGTAATTCTCTCTATCTATGCACTTGGAACCAAGAGTCTCTATAGTGCTCTCTAGAGATCTATCCCTCAGGAGAGGAAGGGGAAGGCAGAATGTCAGATGGATCCTGGCCTGATCCAGCATTGGATTCTGGCCTGATACAGCATTGGATTGTGGATCAGAGTATGGGTCTGAAGTGGTCTGTATGGAAGACACTATTGGTTTCGGTACCTGAAGGGCCGAGATTGGCAAGGCGTATCTCTTGCGGCAGCCAGGAAGGGTCCTCTGAGGGAGGTTCCTGTGTTTCTGGGGAACCTTTCACTTTTGAGGGGGTGGTTAGTGACCGTTTGCAGCCTCTTCTTTTCTGGGGGATCGGAGCGGAGGGAAAGGAAAAGAAGAAATTGGCCCAGCTGCCTTTTGTTTCAGGTTGACCACTCAGATCCCCAGTGGGATCAGAAAGCTCGTCAGGCAGCACAGGACACAATGCCCTCAGAGCAGAAAGGCAAAGGAAAGAAACAAAAGGCAGCTGGGCCAATTTCTTCTTTTCCTTTCCCTCTGCCCAGTCTGTTCCTGAAGCCTTTCCACCCACCCCTGGCTCATCACTAGCTGTCAGGGGAGAGTTCAGTCAGACCTTGCTGATAAATAATCATTTGAAATTATGAGGTAGGCCAATATCACCTAAACAATGTGCTGACATTGTCGTAAATAACAGCTGTATGAGGAAGGTTGTCTTTGTTCAGACTTTTCAAGGCCATGATGCTTTCTCAGGTACAAGGATTTTCTCATATACTGCGTAGGCTTTTAAAGTGTGTATTAATGTTTCAGTTTCAATTCAAATTTCCAACCAACGACTAACTTGGCAGCATTGCATGTAACTAGAGAGGGAGGGGTTGAGGAAATTCGGGGGGGTGTACATCCTCCCCCGCCCCCAATGGGGGATCTAGGGAAATTCTTGATTGGATGGAAGCAGAGAAAAATAATCTGAAAGATAGAGCTGAGCGGGGGGGGGGGGATGAGGAAGTATTTTAAACACACTGAGTACAGTCCAGAAGGGTTTACTCAGCTGATACTTGTTGGCCTCACTGTGAGCTTTGCCTGGGTAAGGACTGAGGGAGAACTGAGACAGGCTGTCAGGATCTAGATTCACTCACAGAATGTCATTTGGGCCAATCTCTGTAACAGAAAGCAAGAAGGCTGCAGGGGTCCTGCTCACGGATGCTGGAACAAAGAGTGCTGGAGGTGGTGCTGCACCTCCTGGCTCGTGGCTTCCATTATATACAGAGTTTATAGTTTGGATCAGTGGCTCTCCGTATCCCCACTGTACAAATTGTTCTAGCACCTCTGACCCTGCTGGGAGCCATTCTCTCTTTCGCTCCTTCCTTACCAGCTCTCCACAGGGGAACGACTGACTTGGGTCCCTGATCCTCCGCTCTCAGCACCCCTGCTCCATAGTCCTTCCTGTCGAAGCTGCTCTGCGGGACAGAGGTGGGTGCTGGCCTCTGTTTGATGTTGTAGATGTGTTTGTAATAGCCTCTATGCAGCTTCATGTCACTCCATTTGTCCTTGACACTCTGCAGCTCCGTCTTTCCCAGCTCCGTCTTTCCCAGCTCTGCCTGGGCTTCCCTCGCCATGCTACCACCTCAGACAAAGTCCTGTCAAACTGCCAACAGCAGAGACAGAGTCAGAAAACTGCGGCTGCATGTGGGACAGGGAGCAGGAAGTGACTGATTTTCAGAGAAGCAGAAAAAGCTTGACAACTGATCTAATAGTACAGTCACGTCACCCTGCCTCACTCTGTCTCCCGCACTTCCTGGTTATTGCTCATTATGACACGAGAATGAGTCTGTGAACTGTGTGTTTAACGTTGGGATCTGAGTAGTTATTTCCCTTAGTCTGCGATACCCGAACATTAAAATCCTTGGGCCTGTTTAACACGGCATCCTCTTGTATGGCACTTGGTAAGTTAGGACATTAGGGTGACCAAATAGCAAATGTGAAAAATCAGGACCGGGGTGGAGGGTAATAGGAGCCTATATAAGAAAAAGATCCAAAAATCAGGACTGTCCCTATGAAATCGGGATCTCTGGTCACCCTACAGGAGATTCACAAAGGTATTTAAGTGTCTAGCTCCTACTGATCTCAATGAGAGTTAGGTGTCTAAATACCTGTGAGGATCTGGGCCCTAGACTGTACATTAAGGAAGGTTTTAAGTGCTGGAGAAGGTTTCTACAGGCCCCTTGTATGCTGCCTCCATAGGGTGACCAGATAGCAGGTGTGAAAAATTGAGACACTTGTTTCTCAGGGGAGAGGGAAGGAATAGCCCCTAATATCAGGGTGGTCCTGTTAATATCAGGACATCTGGTCACCCTACCAGTGTTTGGGGACCATAAACCCCTTAGCTGGCCAGGGGAGAATATAGTCAGTCTATAAATGCTGAGTAGGGGTCAAGGCTGGGGAGGCCGTAACTTAGAGCTGCTCTATGGACCTAAATTATGCCATAAGCTGTTTCAGTCCAGAATTGGGAGGGTGCAAAGTTTGTTTAGGCCATCATTGCCCTACCACCCCAAGGACTGTGAGTTCTGGGCTGTGCCTCTTGGAAGGGCAGAATCTGACCCTTGGGATCTATGTCAGAGCACCCCACTGTGCAGCCAGTATGCTGAACAAGGCAGCGGTCGGTGGAAAAGTCTGTACTGATTGGATTCCTTGGTTTTGTATTTAGTGCACCAAAAAAGTCCCCTAAAACTGCCCTTTTTCTCCAGGAGCAAACATGGCAGAGTTATTCCATTTGTCAATCTGCTCTCTTCCCAATCGGTAGATTCTGATCAAGGCCACCTGTTCTCCTCAGCAAGCTCAGCCTAAATTCTCTAGCAAGGCACCATCTGGTGCAGGGGACTGGGGATTCTGCAGCAGCCTCAGGGGAATTTCAAAAATAGAGGGTTTTACTGTTAATAAATATGAAAACAACTAACCCAGTCGGAGCAGCAGCCCTCAGGTTACATATCGTAATGTTTAATTAAATCATATCCTGCTCCCACTGCCCTGGTTTGGTATTGACACACACAGCAGCACTGCAAAAGCTGTCAGGAGGAAGCTGGAGGTTTTGGTCGATGTTTTAAGGGATGTTAAGAGCTGCAACCATGAATCCTTTTGCAGTGCACCTGCTTGAACCTACACATTTATGAACTATACTATATACTGGTACTCTTTATGTTACCCATCTACATTCACAATACCCACACACTGGCATACAGAAAAGCACTATGTTGCATACCAGTTAAGCTAGCTGATAATGTACCAGGCCTAACACAAAACCTCCAAATCAAGGACATGAAAAGCCATGGCAGCTAACAGACTCCTGCACCCCGAGACACACTTCACCACCAACCCTGACACCACATAGCACAGACCACATATTATCCTTAACTCTGCCTCAATAGGGATGCCAACTTCCAGTACCCCTACCCATCTGTTCTTCACAGAGCTGGAATCCCCCTCTCCCTCAACTGTGGGGAAAAGGGTGCTGGAAAAGCTGTTATGACTATTAAGCCCCAGTCAGTCCATCTCTGGGGATCTCCCCTAAGAATGGCCATACTGGGTCATACCAAAGGTCCATCTGGCCCAGTATCCAGTCTTCCGACAGTGGCCAATGCCAGGTGCCCCAGAAGGAATGAACAGAATAGGTAATCATCAAGTGATCCATACCTTGTTGCCCATTCCCAACTTCTGGCAAACAGAGGCTAGGGACGCCCTCCCTGCCAATCCTGGCTAATAGACATTGATGGACCTATCCTCCATGAATTTATCTAGTTCTTTTTTGTTATAGTCTTGGCCTTCACCACATTCTCTGGCAAGGAGTTTCACAGATCGACTGTGCATTGTGTGATGAAAGACTTCCTTCTGTTTGTTTTAAACCCGCTGCCTATTAATTTCATTTGGTGACCTCTAGTTCTTGTGTTATGAGAAGGAGTAAACAGCACTTCCTTATCTACTTTCTCTACACCAATCATGATTTTATAGACCTCAATCATATCTCCCCTTAGCCGTCTCTTTTCCAAGCTGAAAAGTCCCAGTCTTATTACTCTCTCCTCATATGGAAGCCGTTCCATACCCCTAATCATTTACTGAACTTTTTCCAATTCCAATATTTATTTATTGAGGTGGGATGACCACATCTGCACACACTATTCAAGATGTGGGTGTATCATGGATTTATATAGATGCAACACGATATTTTCTGTCTTATCTATCCCTTGAGCATTGAGTGTGATTAGCGCACAGGGTGGAAACAGTACTGATGTCACTTCCTCATTCTTCACAAACCCCCCCTCCCCGCCCTGCTATGGCCCTCTGGTGGCTGTTTGTTCCTCATTTCCCCCTTTGTCCCTTCAGCCCAGAGCTCCTTAGCCTGAGGGGGGAGGAATAAACTGGCCATTTACCCCACAAGGGCCTAATCTGTGCCTATTGCTTGATCTCCCCTTGCTCAGGTCAATAGGTCCTGGCCATATACACAGGGCAGCTCAGAGTGCTGGACAGTGACGTACATGGGGCTATTTAAGCACAACAGCTGTAGGGGCCTCAGTGCCGCCATACACGCTGTCCCTGGCCCACAGCACTCCCTGTGTGTGATACTTCCTGGGAACAGGGGCTGGAGAGACCAGAAACCCCCAACTCCCCAGCATCCACTCAGGTCAGCTGTAAAATGTGCACTTTGCTTCCCTACAGCCCCCACCAGGAAATGCCTGTTCCTCCCCAATGCTCTGCCTGGGAAAGCACAGTAAGCAAAGGGCTGTGAGTCCCTTCTCAAAGCCAGCACCTCCTCTGGGTCTAGGGGGACCAGCACTGAGAAAGATGCCAAGATACCTGGCTCCAGGTTTCGATATTTAGTGCCAGCCAGACACACCTCTCCAAGGGCTTATAGATATGGGAAGTGGTACCAGCGTAAGGTAAGGTGTGAATTCACACCCCTGTGGCAAGGCTTGAGTAACTCCCTATCTGGACACCCTTTTTCCAGAATAAAAGTGTCTTTTTCTAGTATCACTTCTACCGATTTTCAGGCCAGCTGGACGTCTCTTCCTAGGTATCCATTAATTCCTCCCTCCTGCACTCTTACCCTGCCTGTATCTCACCTGTGAGCTCCATCTTGCCTACGGTCCCAGCCCCGAGCTCCTCTCTCCTGGTGCCGATGGGATGAGACGCAGGGGGCAGGGGCAGCTGCCAGGGCAAGGGACCTGGGAAAGGCCTGAGCTGGCCTTGAGCGGGGCCCTGCTGGAGCCTGGCCTGGCAAAGGCCCCATCCCCATCTTAGGGGAGAAGGGAAAATGTCCAACCCCTGTGTCCTTCCTGTGCCCAGAGTTAGGGGCTGAGAAGCCGCCAGGTAGATGGGAAAGTCCCTGCTGCTGAGTGATGCCTGTTTGTGTCCCACTGCCCACTTGGGGGGAGACACACCCAGAACTACCCCTCCCCCACCATTCCCCTGAACTGTGACCCCCCAAATCTCAGTGACCCCCAAACTCTGGTCCCTCCCATAGACCCCACATGAGCCTCTCAAACACACTCTGCTCCCCTCCTGCCCCTCAGCCCTGCCCCAAACTGGCTCTAAATTGCCCCCAAACTGCCCCCTCCTTCCAGTCATCCCCCCTGAACTATCCCCCCGTGCCCCCCTAACCAAATAAACCCACCCCGCCAATCTTGTGCTTGAATCCCTCCTCTGTCCCCACTGGCCTTCTCCACTGACCCTCCTCCTGGACCCTCTTGAATTGCCACTCCCCTGGGGGTCCCACGCTCTCCCTGTCCCTTCATACACCCCCCAAAAACCCCTTCCTCCCCCTGGCTCCTCTCACCTTCCCCCTCCCCCCAGCTCCCCAGGGTGAGTCTGTTGTGTCGGTTTAACTGTCACCTCAGGGACATTCTGAGCTCCCCTCCCCCCCAGGCCACATGGGCCCTCGTTAGCATCAGAAGATGGGGGGCTCATTTGCATAAAGGGAGACTGGAATGTCCAATCAGGGGCTGGCCTGAGGGGGCTTTAAAATCATGACTGGCATGGAAGAAGGAAGGTGTTAAACCCAAACCCCTCCTCCCTACACCATCATCTCATCCACACACTGAGACCACACGTGGAACCGGGAGCATCTCAGAGAACACGACCCTGGAGGCCCTGGACTTCAATCTCTTACCTAGCATTAAGTCAAGGAATAAAACATGGAAAGGCTGCAGGGAAACCCCCCCGCCAACAAAAATATAGGTCCCCAGTCCTTGACTGCGAGCTCCAGTCTTTATCAGCTGGTTGGTATCCTAGCTAGTCCTCCTGACGTAACCTCCCTTTACCTGCCTCTGCTGGGATGAGGCAAGTGGAATCAGATGTATAGAAACCAAACAAACTGGGGTTATTTGGGGGAAACTGAGGTACATAAAGGGGAACGGGAAAAATGCATAAAACAATAACAGAAACTTAGGTACAGTAACTTGGAACATTTGTGGCCTGAAGCCAAGACCCAACTAGACCCCCATGGATTATACAATGTAAGTAAAATATGTCACCCTTCTGATGGTCGCTCAGGACCTCGATCCTTTGGCTCGTTCAGAGCCTCAGGAGAGGGACTCTCAGGAGATCCCTCAATGACTCGTCCTTCTCACTGGCTCCAGCTGACATGGAGTACAGGTTCACCGCTGGGTACTCACCAGCGAGGGACAGAGATGGATGTCAGCTGCCGTAGATGGTAAGTAACAGCTGGAGATGGCACTTGTCTGGGTTTTCGATCCCCTGAGGAAGCAAACCCACGCGCACCTGCCACTTGGGTGGGCAGCCCCAAACTGAGGTCACTGCAACTCTTCTATAGACTGCATAGTGTGAACCCCCATAGGGAAACCCCATAGAATCCCTGGGAAAATATAGTTAAAACTGGAACTTGTTTGCTACTTGGGCCACTGCTGACCACTGGACAGGGTGGGAAAACACTCCAGCGGCCCTCCTGATCACATGACCAAGTCCTCCATTTTAGATAACAAAATGGGCTCCATACAAACATAATAAATCATAATACTAATAGCCTTACAAACATAGCTTTAGGAATTTGCCCCTAATACTAGCAGCCTAAATTTGGCCTCCAGAATTTCTCTCCTACCTTTCCCTAGGCCACTATGAACCTACATGTATTCCTCCTCGGCACTGCAAAAAAGACTGTCTAGATGTCTTGAGAACTGCAACCTTCACACCCACAGGTAATTCACCGTGCAGTTGTCCCAATCATCACAAACCCAGCCACCTATATTTCTAATTAGCCAATCCCCCATTACTATTGCCTGTCTCTTCCTCATCACCGGGAGTCCCTGCCCCAGAGGGGTATCTGTAGTGCAAGAGGATACCCTGACATCATGTGAAGGAGGGTCCCAACGATGGGATCGTTTCCCTCTGCTCCAGTTTGATGTTCTCTTTCCCCAAGACTTTCATCCTCCTCAACAGCACAGAAGCAATCAGACTCATTGGGTGGGAGCGCTCTGTTGTATCCCACAAAGTCTCATCTAGGCACCTCTCTGTTGCCCTTAGCTTCTCCAATTCAGCCATCCTGGTCTCAAGAGCCTGTACTCCATCTCTGAGAGCCATCACCTCGCTGCACATATAGGCCACCTGCCCACAGGCAGGTATTCATACATGCTGCATTCAGTGCAACAAACTGGATAGCCTCCACTGCTGCTAGATATCTGCCTGTATTTTTTTTACTCCCACCTTTTTGTGTGTGGTTTTTTTGGGGGTGGGGGAGTTCATTGGCCTAAGTTTAGAGAATGTTAATCAGATGCATTTGGCTCTCTAAACTCCCTTGCAAAGCTCTGTATTTGCTAGCTCCTCTGGTCGCTTAAGAGCTGGTTTCTTAACCCTCTGTTCTCCCTGACTCTCCCTGGCCCCTGTTAAGGGTTAATGGGTGCTTGTAATGGTCTTTTCCCTCCCAGGCTCAGAGGGATGCCTCCCTGTCTCTTCACAGCTGATAGCAATCATCCACCCAGAGCAAGCAGTCATTGGTCCAGACAGCCTCCTGTCTTGAGCAAACAGCAATCAACAGTCTGGACTCTGACCCTCTGGGCAGGGTAAAGCAATAAGCAGCCCAAAGCCTGTGGATGGGATGGTTTACCCACCTCTACTATACATTTCAGGTGTGCAGCAAGCACGGAACAAAGTCGTGTATTGGCTCTTCCACCTGGAGAATGCCTTTGCACAAACCCTTTTTGCTAGCCAGTGCTATGCAAGAAACCTAGGCTTGTGTACTGCTCAGCATCTAGTGGGTTTGGGATTCTCTTTTGTGCAGTGTAACTGTATGGCTCTTAACCAGCTGTCCTGTCAGAACCAGACAGCTAAGGGTAGCCTAGAATTCCCCCTTACCTGTAAAGGGTTAAGAAACTCAAATAATCTGGTTGGCACCTGACCAAAAGAACCAATGGGGAAAGAAGATACTTTCAAATCTGGGAGGGGAGAGGCTTTGTTTTGTGCTCTTTGTGTGTGTTTGCTCTTGGGAGTGAGAGGGGCCAGAAAAAAATAAATTTCCTCCAAACAAACAATTCTAAGCAAGTCTCCCATATTACAAAAACAGTAAGTAGAAACCAGGTAAGTCATGTTAGGTTACCTAACTTCTGAATTTTCCCTTTGATAGAGAGAGATTTATTTCTGTGGTTTTTTTTTTAACTTTGAAACTAAGGCTAGAGGGGGTTTCTCTGTGTCTTTGAATCTTGACTTTGCTGCATTGGTGGTTCAGTAGTAGAATTCTTGCCCACCACGTGGGAGGTTTGGGTTTGATTCCCGGCCAGTGCACAGATTGACTCTAAGAGGAGGGATAGCTCAGTGGTTTGAGCCTTGGCCTGCTAAGCCCAGGTTTGTGACCTCAATCCTTGAAGGGATTGTTTAGGGATATGGGGCAAAAATCTATCAGATAATTTAATTGGGGATTGGTCCTGTTCTGAGCAGGGGGTTAAACTAGATCATCTCCTGAGATCCCTTCCAACCCTGATATTTTATGATTTTGTTACCCTGTAAAGTTGTCTTCCATCCTGATTTTACAGAGGTGATTCTTTTACCTTTTCTTTAAATAAAATTCTTCTTTTAAGAACCTGGTTGATTCTCATTATCTTAAAGATCCAGGGGTTTGGGTCTGTGCTCACCTTTAGCAGTTGGTGAGGATATTATTTTCAAGCCTTCCCAGGAAAGGAGTGTAGGGTTTGGGGGGATATTTTGGGGAAGATAGGGCTCCAAGTGGCCCTCCCTGAAGGTTTATTTAAATCACTTGGTGGTGGCAGCGATACTGTTCAAGGACAAGGGATTTGTGCCTTGGGAAAATTTTAACCTAAGCTGGTAGAAATCAGTTTAGGGGGTCTTCCATGTGGGTCCACACATCTGTACCCTAGAGTTCAGAGTGGGGAGGGAACCCTAATATGCCACACCTCAGATGTAGCTGCATTTCAATGCTGTCTGGAGTGGCTACTAAGCAGCTGCTTTGCCCCACCAATCTAGGGCAGCAGGAATACCAGCACAGATCATAGAATCATAAACTATCAGGATTGGAAGGGACTTCAGGAGGTCATCTAGTCCAACCCCCTGCTCAAAGCAGGACCAATCCCCAACTAAATCATTCCAGCCGGGGCTTTGTCAAGCCTGGCCTTAAAAACCTCTAAGGAAGGAGAGACCTCCCTAGGTAACTCATTCCAGAGCTTCACTACCCTCCTAGTGAAATAGTGTTTCCTAATATCCAACCTAGACCTCCCCTGCTGTAACTTAAGACCATTGTTCCTTGTTCTGTTAGATGGGCTTAATGGGCTGATCTGGGTGAGAAAGGAGAGGGCTGGATGGATGAGCCCATGGGTCTGATCTGGGGGAGAAGGAGGCATGGGATACTGGGCTAGATGATCCTGCTGATTGATGCCATCTTTCTCTGTCTCTCTAGACCTTCCCATAGTCCAAGGCTCCATAGATCCACCAGCTGCTCCCTTTAGAGGAAGAGGAGGCCATTTACAGCCATAGTCTGTGGTGGCCTCACACCAAGCTGGTGATGGCATTGGGGTAGCACAGTGCATCTGGAAAGAAGTAGTTGGTCATCTTCAGCCATATGGTTCCCACTGTGGGACCTTCTCAGGCTGGGAAGAGGGGGAACAGCATACTGGGCTAGATTGACCAATTGTCTGGTTGGGCCCGCTATTTGATCCTTTTTCTGGGCCCCACCGCTGTTCCAGAGAGCTGCATGTCACCCTGTAGAGGAGAACCAGGAGGTGGTTGGTAATCTAAACACTACATAATACTACTAATAGTGGAGGAGACGGGAGTGATGGAGAATCGTTTGTGGATCCAAACATCCTCTATTAGATGTGACTAACATGGCTCACCCCCTTACCCAGCCCTGCTCGCTCAGGAGGGGTCATTCCTCATATGGCCTTTGTTTTCCCTGTGGGAACTGCCATGTCTGAACACACATGCAGAAGCTCCTTGGCCAGTCCCAGCAACCCACACCAAGGGTGTCTAGGAAGAGCTGGAGCTCAGCCTGGTGGAGAAAAATGACCGGAAGCCGATCTGAGAGGCTGTTGTCAGACAAGGTAAGGGGGGGGTTGGGGGGGGGGGTTGTGCTGATGAGGTGAAAATGACCAATGAAACCTTGCAGAAGGCTGGTTCTGGTATCCCACATGGCTGATCCGGATGGTGCTCGACCCGTGCAGAGGCTGCGTCCCTTTGGGATTTGTCATGGTGATGATGATATCCGAGCAGACTCAGCCTGGCAAAGGCAGATGTCGTGAGGCAGGAACCATGTGAGGGGTCTGGCAATTAGGTGGGAGAAGAGAGGACCAGAGGAGCAAGATTGGAAATATCCTCTAGTCTAAGACCATGGAGCTCAAGACTTTTCCCCTCAAGCTGTGGCCAACCACAACATCCCCACTAACCTTCTGCTTGGAACTGCACAATGCCCGCAGGGTTAGAGCTCACATCCTCCTGCTACAAAAACCCAGGCCCTGAACCCCTGGAGTAAAGCCCCCCGCCCCGAACCCTCACTAGCTGTAAAGTGTATCTATCAAAGGGCCTATGATACACACTTGAGCAGCTCTGATTCCTACCAGCAGAGGGCATGAGAGCGCAGACACACATTACCCGGTGCCTTATACATAGGGTTGGCAGAATTCTATTTTTATCTTTTTTTATAATTTCAACAGATATTGGTTTTCTTAAACTTTTTTTTAGAGTTTTACTGACTTAAATTTTCAGTTACATGAAACTATGGGGGAGGGGTCAGAATTATTTAGTGACAATAGATGCTGAGATTCAAAAAGTGAAAGCTTTTTAAACTGTTAAAACACAAATTGTCAATATCAGGTGTCAAAAGATACAAAGTAAATAGCGTGACATCCCTGGTTTTACTGTCCCTAGTCCATTTGCAACAAGGCCCATTCAAAAGTCTGAATCACCGGATTAGGACTCTAATAAGTTCTCAAGCAGCATTTTTCTTACTTTCCCTATCTGTAAATTTCTATTTGTTCATCAGTGGAAACATGTTTGTGTGCGTGCAATGAAATCCACTTTTACTGAATGAAAATCCATTCCTTCCAGGCCTAATTTATAAGATCTTCCTTGCTCTCTCAATCATGGATTTTCTCAGGAGCAGATCACAGGGTGGGAACAGGCACCATTAACATCGTTAAGACACCTCAATGTGGAGTGAATTCTCCCAGTTAGCAGCTTTGACGCTTCCTTTTCTCTTAAAACTGGGGCGGGGGGTTCTGTCTGGGATGCCAGTTTTTAAATCCAATTCTTCGGTCGTACAGGCCGGTTTCTCTGCTCAGAAGCAAAGAAATCAGATGGAGAAATCCCTATTAATGTCTTATCTAGTCCACATGTTGCACAGCACTGCTGCCATACCTCACCCCAGAGGTGGCTGCATTTTTGACACTGGATGAGCAATCTCTCAATATCCAGACTGCAAGGTGCTGTGGCAAGTCATTAGGGAAGATTTCCTATTAGCAAACAGGTTAACGAACCCCTGTTTGTTCTCTCTCTCCTCAGAAATGCATTTTGTCTGAGAACAGCTGAGCCAGCAGACGACTGCAGTGGGCAGTGTTCTGAATAGATTATACGGCACCGCTCTAGATGACTAGCAAAACTCAACCATTAAATCTGGAAGTACAAATCCAGAGAAGATGCAGAAGCTATAAGCGCTTGTCCTGAGCTGGAACAGGGTCTGCGGGGTGGCTCTACCAGGCACTGGAGGACAGCTACAAACACCACGTGGGAGAGTTTTATGGGGGATAGATGCAGGCTCTCAGAGGGGCTGCATCCGGGCTCATTCCAGGGAGCTCAGGACTCCAGTTCTGCTCCTTCCCTCCGTGCCAGGCTGCATGAGGGCTCAGACAGCCCCACTGATTCCTCACCAAGGTCCTGCCCCAAGACCTCACCTCGTCATAGAGACCCATCCAAAGCTCCTGCTTCCCCACTGGCCTCAGATGCACTGGCCTTTGGGGGAAGAGGGAGAGCAGGGGGTGGGGCCTCGAAGAGAGGTGGGGTAGGGGGTGGGGCCTCGGGAACAGGTGGGGCAGGGGGAGGTTTTCAGAAATTAGCAAGTACACAACCTGACACCCAAGTACAGACAGCTCCATTCGCCCCACCGCTCCCACGCTGATCTCAGGGTGTCCACCAAAGCTCACAGGCCGGGCACACTCAGCAGCTGCCACGACTCTCTGCAATCTCATGTCTGGGAAATCCGAGCATGGCAGCGGGCTGGGCCAAGCCGGGCGGCTAGGTCCTCCCCACCCCAAATCAAAGGAGGGTCCCCAGGTATCTGGAACAGCAGTGCAGGGTGCTCCCACATAGGGGGCTCCCATAGCCCTTGATTCCCAAGGGGAAGAGAAGGGAATGGAGAAGGGGACTCAGGCATCCTGGATGATAATGCTGCACACCCAGATTCTTGGGTGCAGGGGAAGACTGGGATGCAGAATGGGACCCAGGCATCCTGGACAACAACGCTGCACGCCCAGACCTTGGGGTACAGGGGAGAGAATGGGATGGGGAATAGGACCCAGGCATCCGGGAGGGCAGCGCAGACACTTGCCCGTAGCAAAGAGCCCGTGCTGGGGAACGACAGCCACGTCTTCCCGAGCCGACAGCTGCCTGAGCCAGTCTCCTGTCACCTTTCCCTCCCCCTCCTGCTCTGCAGACAAAAAACTGGCTGGTGTCCTGTGTTTCCCAGAAGAGCAGCCGGTTATCCATCTATATATAGCGGCGGGGAGGGGCCGTGGGGCAGTCGCGCTGCAGCTCAGCCCATCCCAGCAGGCAGCTGCTCCTCGGTGCCCATCCGCTCTCTGCACCACGTCGCCCTCCAGCCGGACCCTGCTCCCCACTCCGTCTCTTCCGCTCGATCGCAGTAAGGCACTGCTTGCTTTCTCTCCCGCCCGGAGCGGTGGCTGGGGGTACATTTCATTGCCCCTTGTAGGCAGCCTATCGCGGCCGGGGGGTCGGGGGCCAGGCTTCGAGGGTGGTTGGGAAAACCTGACGGGAGGTATCGTCTCTCTAAAGGCCGTAGAACGGGGTGGGCTGCGTGGGCAAGGTCAGAGGGTCTGTCGGGGAGAAGGGATCAGCCGCTACCCTCTAGGATAGCACCGGGGGTGAGCTGGTGCCAGCTGGAGATACTCAGAGTGAGGCCTCTGTCCGGGTCTGTCCAGGGTGAGTCTGTCTCCATGGCTCGGCTCTTTTTTCTCCTCTCTCCTGTGTGGTGTTTTAACCCCCTGGCGCTGATACTGAGCCCGGGTGGGTAGCAGGGTGACAGCTGGTAGGCAGGAAGAGCATGTGGCAGGGAAATGGGGGGCAGAGAAGGGAGCTGGCTTGGGGAGGGGGCTGCTTTGGGTTAGATAATCTCTCTGGGTAGAGGCTAAAAATGTTCCTCGGTGTCTCTCTCTCTGAGTGTGAGTCTGTCTCATTCCCTCCATCCCTCTCCCTTCCTCCCCACCCCGTGTCCAACGCATGGAGAAGCCAGCCATGCCCCCTTTGCTGTATGTCAGGCCCCTCTGGACTGGGTCTCACCCATCTCTACCCACTGGGGATCAGTCTATTCCCTCCCTTCTGATTTCACCCCCTCCCAGTGCCCCTCTAGCCCCTTATTCCCAGCTGCAATGGGGGCAAGTAGGGCAGGATATGGGGAAAGCCAGGCTGGCCTAACCTCCTCATCCACTCGGGAAATGGCCTTTATTGGTCCTCAGACATGGTCCTGACCTTGTCATGCAGCATGGTCTGCAGAGGGCTCAGCCCTGCAGACAGCTCCCCTCCAGTGCAAGGGCACAGCAGGAGATTCCGAGATTCCAGACAGGACCATTATGATCATCAAGTCTGAACCCCTGGATAACACAGGCCAGAGAGCTGTGTAACCCCCACATCCACACCCTGTGTCTCATCTTGAACCTCTGCTAATATCTTCACCCCTAACAGCTGCACACAACACAGCGGGACTTTGCTTTGAACGGTCCCCTGCTATACTGCAGTGGCAGCTACAACCCAGCGCAGTGCGCCCTGACGCACTGCAGGGCAAAGAAAGACGTGCAACGCAGCAGGACAAACTCAGTTCACCGCACTGCACTGCAACACCACAAGTGCAACACAGTGCAACTGAGACAATGGCCAGGCATCGAGGTTGCACTGCAAAAATGCAATGTGTGTAGTGCAATGCAAAATAATTCACTGCAGTTTATCATACGCTGAGTGTTACAAAAAGGCATACAATGCAACACAGCACAACAAATCATTTTTAAATATATATTTACTATCAATACCTAGCTCTTTATATAGCACTTTCCCTCCGCTGATCTCAGAATACTTTACTAAGGGAGATCACTATCATATTATAGCTAGGGAAACTGAGGTACTAGGGTGAAAATCCTTCCAACAGTCACCCAGCAGCACAGCTGGAAATAGAATCCAAGTCTCCAGCTCCTTGTCTAGGGATCTCTCCATTAGACCACACTGCTGTGCACAGCCACCCCCACCTCGAGTGCCGCTCAGCAAAACACTATAGTGGTCCTGCCACAAATATCACACTGCAAAGCATTGTATAGCGTAGCCTAGTGGATAGAGCATTGGCCCAGAGCCCAACAAGGTTCAGGATACAGGACCTCACTTTCAGACCCAAGCCTGCTGGATGTTGAGGAAAATCGTTTCAGTTTTCCCATCTGTAAAATGGGGCTAATGTTACTGATCTCCTTTGTAAAGCTTTTTGAGATTGACCGTCAGGAAGCACTAAATAAGAGCCAGGGAATTGTTACTGGGGTGGCCGCCACGTAATCCAGCAATCCTGACTTCCAACAAACAGTCCACTGCAACTTTGCAGGGAAACAGCTGTAAATATATATACTGTACATATAATTTTAAACATATTTTTCTCTAACTGCATTTTCAAAACTGGCGGTGGAAATGCCCTAGATAAGAGCTAGGTATTATACATGATATATAATTATTCCGTTGCCCCCTGTTCCGAGGGGGGACCACATACACTTAGACGGTCTCTGACAGGTGTTTCCCAACCTGTTCTTAAAAACAAGGCTGGGAATTCCACTCCCTCCCTGGGTAACCTGGGCCCGGGCTCAACTGACCTTCGCGTTTGAAAGATTTTGCTAATATCTAACCTAAATCTCTCATGCTGCAGATTAAGCCAATTACCTCTTGTCCTCCCTGCACTCCATCACAACAGCACAATGACTGCACCACAATGCACCAAAACGCCGTGCAATGCAATGCCAATCTATGCAGGTGGAATTCACAGCGATAAAGACTTTGTGCTTCACTAGACCAAGCCACAAATCCCAGGCAATGCCCAGGTGCCCTGGAGTACACTGTAGCAAAACAGCATCAAGACAAAAAAACAGGGCTGGACAACACAGTCAGTCACAGCTCCCAGGGAGGGGCCGTGATTCACACGGGGAGAATCTGCCAGCCCCTGACCTCGGCTCCCGTTGCCATGTCCCTTCCAAGCCAGCTATTTATAGGTATTTGTCACCTCGTAGCCATGGGCCCAGCAGATACCACGCGGGGTTAACATTCCTCCAGGAGGGCAGGCTGCATGGGGGAAGGGAAATGACTAATTTAGGGGTGGGGAGGGCAGGGAACGGGACCATTCCCCTCTAGGGGGCTTTGGCTCTAGGACCGGCTGGCTCACGGCGGGGACGGAAATGGGGTCCGAGAGTCACCTTCTGTCCCCCTCTGCCAGCCCAGCCATGTCGAACTCCAAGCAGCGCCTGATGCAGGGCATGCACCAGGACCTGAGCTGCCCCAGCTGCCTGAAGCTGTTCAAGGCCCCGGTGACGGCGGAGTGCGGCCACACCTTCTGCCTGGAGTGCCTGTCCCGGGCCGCGGCCTGCCCCACCTGCCAGGCCCCCACCAAGGTGGAGCAGCTTCGCATCAACCAGCAAATGGAGCACCTGGTGCAGTGCTTCCGGCAGGTGCCCCACGACCACTGCGAGGAGCACCTGGACCCGCTGAGCGTCTACTGCGAGCAGGACCAGCAGGTCATCTGCGGGGTGTGCGCCTCGCTGGGCAAGCACAAGGGCCACAACATCATCACCGCCGCCGAGGCCCACCAGAGGATGAAGGTAACAGACCCGTGAGCCTATCTACCCCGGTATCCCGCCTCCTCGGTCCCCGCACCATGAATCAGCCCCATAGGCCCGCCTAGTCCAGTATCCTGCCCCCTTGGTCCACCCCATGGATCCGCCCCATGGGCCCGTCTCGCCCAGTATCCTGCCTCCTTGGTCCCCCCACATGGATCCGCCCCATGGGCCCCTCTCGCCCGGTTTCCCCCCCCCCCCCCCCCCCCCCCCCCCCGGATCAGACCCCACTCGCTTCCTCTTTTTCTCTTGCTCTCTCAGAAACAACTTCCCCAGCAGCAGGTTCAGCTGCAGGAGGCACAAGTGCGTAAGGAGAAAACGATCGCTCTGCTGAACCGCCAGATAGCAGAGGTGGAGGTGAGACAGCAGGGGTGTGTGTGTGTGTGTGTGTGTGTGTACACACATGTTCAGGAGATTCGGATGTCAGCGGGTGAATGCACTATTAGTTCAAAGGGATCCCACCTGCCAGCACCCAAAGTTACACACTCTTCTCCTTTCAGTGAATGGCAGACAAGCGACTCCCAGTAGTTAAGTCCTCACTAAAGACCCTACAATAACAAAAGAGTGTGTGCAACCCCAATGTCCGTGAGAAATTCACAACAAGAAACCACGTGTAGATCTAGCAACGTCAGGAGACCTTACAAATAACAAAGTAGTGTGTGCACAATCCCAGCACTGACGAGAGACCCTACAATAACAAGCCATGTGTAGATCTAGCAATGTCAGGAGACCCTACAATAACAAAGTAGTGCGTGCACAATCCCAGCACTGACGAGAGACCCTACAATAACAAGCCATGTGTAGATCTAGCAATGCCAGGAGACCCTACAATAACAAAGTAGTGTGTGCACAATCCCAGCACTGACGAGACACCCCACAGTAACAAGCCATGTGTAGATCTAGCAATGCCAGGAGACCCTACAATAACAAACCAATCTGTGCATCCATCATGTTCATGAAGACAAATGTGGGGAGGAGGTTGCTGGGGGTCTCCCGCCCCAGGGACGGGAGCGGATCCGGGAGGGGAGGTGCTATCGGGGGTAGTTGCAGGGGGGCTCTGACTCCAGGGGGATCGGGGAAATGTGGGGAGGGGGTGTGGCAAGGGGGTGACCCTCCCTCCCTCCCCGGCTGCAGGACACGGTGGCGCGGTTCAAGCAGCAAGTGGCGGAGCAGCTGGGCGTGATGCGCGGCTACCTGGAGGTGCTGGAGGCCTCGCTGGGCCGGGAGGCGGAGCGCGTGCAGCAGCAGGCCACGGCCGTGCTGCAGGACGAGCACAAGACCATGCGCCACTACCTAGAGCAGCTCAAGCAGATGGAGGCCGTGCTGGGCGAGGTGCAGGAGGAGAGCCAGACCGAGTTCCTGAGGGTGAGGAGAGACCCCCCCACCCGGACTCTGTCTGCCCGGGACTCTGCCCCTTCGTCCCTCTGTCTGCCCGGG
>ML677478.1:840822-914728 GCA_007922305.1 Dermatemys mawii | reverse complement strand
CTCTGTCTGCCCGGGACTCTGCCCCTTCGTCCCTCTGTCTGCCCGGGACTCTGCCCCTTCGTCCCTCTGTCTGCCCGGGCCCCTGCCCCTTCGTCCCTCTGTCTGCCCGGGACTCTGCCCCTTGCCTCTGTCTGGGACTCCATCCCTGCTGTCTCTGTGACCCCCGTCTCTGACTGTCTCTGTGACCCCACCCCTACCTTTCTCTGTCTGTCTGGGACCCCCACTTGCTGTGTCTGTGTGTCTCTGTCATCCCACCCCTCCCTCTGTCTGTGACCCCACCCCCTGCTTCGGTCTGTCTGTGATCACCTGACCAGGGTGGAGGAAGGAAAAAGCCCTACAGGTGAAGTGGGTGACAGCCGGCTCCCTGGTCTCACATCCCAGCTGGTGTTCAGAGTTTAGCCAGCGGAGGTGACAACGTCATCTGGGTCCCTCTCTCTGGCCAGAACATCCCTCGGGATCAGGACAGGACGGTGATACATTGGACCCCTGCAGTTGATGTAGGTGGCAACCATGATGGGGAAACTTGGTCCTTCCTTCTAGGCCACCCACCCCCTGTTCTGACACCACCACCACCCTGCCAGACGGGAGCGGTGGCTTGAACAGCCCCTCCCTTCATTATTTCGGCCCCCAGTTAGGTCTGATTTCCAGCCTCCAATTTTGGTTCATTGATTTCCAATTCCTTGCTCCTCTTGTTTACTAGGTGTGACCTGAATCACGCCCTTGGGGATGGGGAGCTGGGGATCAGCAGACTTGAATGCAATCTGTCCTTTGTGTTTTCTAGACTATTTTCTATCCCCCTTTGCGCTGGACAGTTGTTAGCTTGGAAAAGTCAGGCTTTGTCCACACTCGCACCTTATGCCGGTGTAACTGTGTCTCTGAGCCATGCAGTTATACCGCGCAAACTTCCCGTGTAGACAGCGCTCTGCTGACGGGAGAGATTCTCCCACCGAGATAGCGACACCTCTCGGGGGAGTGGACGCCCTCCCCGCTGTGTAGATAGCATCATCACTCAGAGCCTTTTAAGTGTAGACAGGCCCTTAGAGTCCAGGGCTCTGCACCATGCTCCTTATGTCTGTCTGTGACCCTGCCCTCCCCACAACATCCCTCTGTCTGTCTGTGACCCCTCCCAATGGCTGCGTCTGTCTGCCAACCCCAACGTCCCTGTGTCTGTCTGTCTTTTGTGACCCCAGACATCCCAGTGTCTCTCTCCCCATTACGTATGCACCAGGGCCCTGTGTCCCTTCCCCTCCCCAACACACGCACACATGTTCCTCTGGGTCTGGGTGTGACACCTGCCCACATGTTCACGTTCCCCACTCTCTGTGTCTGTCAGACCCACCCCCGACCCTGTCTGTCTTTTTAATGTGATGCTCTTGCCTCTGTGGTTCAGGGGGGCTGGGTGGGAGGGCTGGGAATGGGGAGATGCAGTGGGCCAGGTGCTAATCTTCATCCTCATCTTCCTCTCTGCAGAAATACTGCCTGGTGGCCAGCAGGTGAGCGCTCCCACTCCTCTGCCGCTCTCCTGGAGCTCCCCCTTGACCCCGTCCCCCCATCCACCCCATAGGGCTGAGGACAGTGGACCAGAAGGGCCCTACTGGGTCAACGAGTCCAGTTGCTGCTCTCACAGCCCCTCCTCCCCCCCTTGTCAGCTCAGCCCTGTCTGAAATGGATCATGCTCCATCTCCAACCAGTCCAGTTCCTGGCCCGCACTGGTGCTGCTGGGAGGCCGATCCAGACCCTCCCTCCTCCGCTGCGCAGACTCCTCCCCGCCAACCAAGATCAGGGCCCGGGCTTATGGCAGGCGCTGCTCAGACACTCAGTGAGAGACAGAGAGCTCACATTCTAGGCAAAGAAGGGGTTATTAGTCCCATTTTACAGATGTGGAGACTGAGGCTCAGCATGATTTAGTGACTTGCATGAGTGGGTTTGTAGCAGCGCTAGGAATTGAAGCCAAGTGTCCTGAGCTCCAGGCCTGTATCTTAACCGTGAGGACAGGCTGCCTCTCCGATTGCACAAATCCAGAGTGCTTACCATGTGCTCCACCCAGGTCTGCTCACACTCCTCCCCTTGCACACAAGCCTTGCACACTCAGGTCCTGGTAAGAAAACATTCCCTGCCAGATGAATGGATCCAAGAATTGAGTCACACAGTCCTGACCTCCCCATCGCTCCTTATCCTCCCACTCCGCCCTCCCTACATCCCCCCGCATCCCTCTTTGTTCCTGTCCCTGGGCACATGGCCCCCTGACTGGCTCTTCCTTCCCCACAGACTGCAGAAGATTCTGGGAGAGTCCCCGCCGGTCGCCCGGATGGACGTCCAGCTGCCGATCATCACGGATGACTTCAAGTTCCAGGTGTGGAGGAAGATGTTCCGTGCACTGATGCCAGGTAGGGCAGCTGCAGGAGATGGATCAGTAGGGGGTGCTCTGTCGTTGCCGGCCGCACTACCCCAGAGCGGTGCTAGGGGGCGCTGTGCTGCAGAGGGCAGGTTGGTTGGCTCAGTAGGGGGCGCTTTCCGCTCGCAGTCAGTGCTGGCTCCAGGCTGTCCTGCCCTTCAGATGAGACTTCATACCGACGCTCTGGCCATTCATGGTTATTAAACATCCCTGGCATTTTTCCAAAAGTCAGCGAGTTAACCACAGTGTCCTGGCAAAATCCCAGCTGCGGTGACTCCATTCTGTTCTCTAAATTCTACCTTCACTTTCAGTGCAGGATGGCAGTACAGTGGCTAAACAAACCCCCCACCCCACCCCAGAGGTAGCTGCATCTCAGCACCAGGCGAGGGATCCCTGCATATATCCAAGGACATAATTTATTCTTATTTGCCCAGCATGGCAATCACCAGTTGTGCCGGGTGCTAAACAGACCCGGAGGGAAGTGATTGGCTCGGCAGCCCCTTGGCAGAGCCGGGAATAGAACCCAGGAGTCCGGGGCCCAGTGCAGTGCTCTGTTCACTAGGCCCCACCCAAGATCCTGGCCTCCCTTGAAAGGGACGTTTGGGGTACTGCGTGGGAAAGAAGAATTAAACAAAATGGGGATTGTGGGAGGTGACGAGGGATGGAATTTTGGGCCAACTTTCCAAGATCCCACATGTTGCCCCGTTTCTTTCTCCCTCTCCCATCCCGCCAGCGCTGGAGAGCCTGACCTTTGACCCGGACACGGCCCACCCCAACCTGGTGGTGTCGGAGGACGGCAAGCGGGTGGAGTGCGTGGAGCAGAAGCAGCCGGTGAGCTCGGACGACCCGGGCCGCTTCGACAAGTCCAACTGCGTGGTGAGCCGCCAAAGCTTCTCCAGCGGCGAGCACTACTGGGAGATAACGGTGGGCGACAAGCCACGCTGGGCCCTGGGCGTCATCTCGGCCGAGGCGGGGCGAAAGGGTCGGCTCCAGGCCCTGCCCTCCAACGGCTACTGGCTGGTGGGCTGCAAGGAAGGCAAGATCTACGAGGCCCACGTGGAGCACAAGGAGCCGCGGCTGCTGCGGGTGGAGGCCAAGCCCAGCCGGATCGGGCTGTACCTCAGCTTCGAGGACGGGGTGCTGGGGTTCTACGATGCCAGCGACGAGGACAACCTGACGCAGCTCTTCGCCTTCCACACGCGCTTCACCACCACCCTCTACCCCTTCTTCGACGTCTGCTGGCACGACAAGGGCAAGAACAGCCAGCCGCTGGTCCTCTACGCGCCGGAGCCGGAGGCCTCCTAACGGCGCCCCCCTCCAACGCTGGAGGTGCCGTAGCCACGCCCGACCACGCCCCCCGGAGCCGGGAGTGCCATAACCATGTTGTCAAAGGCACTGTAGCCACGCCCAACCATACCCCACGTCACCAGAAGAGCCACGATCACGCCCAGCCAGCCCTACATCACCAGCTATGCCAAAACCCCACCCCACATCACCACAGCCACACCCAACCGTGCCCATGTTTCCAAATGAGCCGCAGACACTCCCAGCCATGTCACCTGGGCTGGCGGCGCTGCGACCACGGCCCGCCACGCCCCACATCCCCAGAGAAGCCGTGCCCGGCCATGCCTCGCTGTGCCGGACGTCACCAGACCAGGAGGCACCTCAACCATGGCCAGCGTCACTGGAAGTTCTATAACTACGTTGTCAGATGCTCTGTAACCACGTCCTACATCATGAGAAGCTCCATAACTATGCCCTGTCATGCTACCATCACCAGCAGTGCCAATATCATGGCCCCCCCCATCACCAGAGGTTCATGCCCCCATTACCAAAGGCACCTCAGTCATACCCAAGCATGTGTCCATTACCAGAGACTTCCTGGCCATGCCCACATAGCTGGAAGTCCGACAACCACACCCCATGGCATCACTGCTCCTCTGGTCATTCGGAGCCCATGTGGCCCAGCTCCAAGCTCCTTGGGATGGCCAGTGACCCAACGTGGTTCCAAGCCTCCTGGATCTGTACAGCCCTGGTCAGGTTCTGAACACATTCGCATCCACCCAGATATGGTCTCCATTAAAACATGGTCATGTCCACTCTGCCTCCTCTGTGTATGGCTTCTATCCGCCGTAAGGCCCCCAATCAATCTGTATGGGATCAGCTATATATTGATATGGGGCTGGACACCCTAGTAACTGGGCACTGTACCAGCATTAGTGGATTTATCTAGTGCATTACAGGAATCTCATTATTATTGCTTGTTATGGTAGTAGTTGGAGATTGCAGCTAAGATCCAGGCCCCATTGTTCCTGGCGCTGCGCAGACCCCGACCCAGATCAGGGCCCTCAGTGGGCCAGATGTTGCCCAGAGCCACAGTGAGGGTCAGCCCCTGCCCTGAAGAGCTTATGGACTGAACAGACAAAGGTGGGAGGGGAAACAGAGAATTATCATTAGGAATCATCACCCACAGCCGAGCAGGGAGGAGTGGGGTACTGGCGTAGATGGGCCGTGGGTCTGGCCCAGGGTAGCAGGAAGATGTGTAAGTGTGAATGGAGGGGAGGGTCAATTTTCTGAATTTGCCAAAGTGGCAGTTAGATTTCATCTGAAAATCTAACAAACTAGATTTTCCTATTGGAGAAACATTATAACCAGGTTGGGGTTGGAACTGAATTCGGCTCACCCATTTTTACTGCATCCTGGGAGGGCTGGCTTTCAGATTTTAAAGTCTGGTCCTTCTCCGATCTACTTTGACTTCGGTCACAATGTCTCAAATTCTGTCTCAAATGTCAGTATGTCTCAAATGAGGACGCTGGGTTATTCTTAACCAATCAACCAGTTTATTAATTCACCATGAATCACCCAGGTCTATAATCAACAGTTATCAGTTCTTCAGTATTTCTAACACACTTATTGCACCTAAAGTAATTCTTCAAGGAGTAAACTTACATCGCACACGCTGCACCTTGAGGAATCTGGTCTTTGCTGTTTCTCATGTTGGCTTTGAAAGGAACTTATTAAAAGCATCAAAAGCAGGTGCTTAAACATTTTCTGTGAGAGTCTCTTAGTTCAATCGAGTTGGGTGTTCCAAGGAGGAACCAAACTTAGAAGCCAAACTACAGTTCCTCGAGGTCTCACTAGAGAGAGTGCAACCACAACAAGGGAACGAGCGGTTACCACTTCAGTGTAGACACTTACTACAGTGACAGGTGGGGTTAACCCACCTCCGGGAGGTGGTAGCTACCTAGCGCTGCCTACACTGGAGGTAAGGTCAACTTAACTACATCACTCAGGAATATGGATTTTTCAAAACCCTGAGTGACGTAGCTGGGTCGACCTAACTTTTTAGTGTAGACCTCGTCAGGGCCATAAAAAGAAAGAACAATCTCTGAAATGAAATCTCACGGCTTCCTCTCGCTGCTGGTCACCCTGGGATAGGAGGAGTGTGTCCACGTCACGACAGCTGCTTTGTTGGAATCAGCAAAATCTGACGTTTTTTAGACCCTGTTTCGGGACTCGGTGGAAGCATTTTCTGCTTGGCTGTTGGCTCTCAGATTTTGGATCACTCAGTTGCCTCGATATCCAGGAGATGGCACCAGTGTATAACAAATTTCTTTGCTCCTTTTCTTAGCAGTCCTTGTGGCACCTTAGAGACTCACAAATTTATTTGGGCATAAGCTTTTGTGGGCTAAAACCCACTTCATCAGATGCATGGAATGGGAAATACAGTATGCAGATATAAATATACTAACACGTGAAAAGATGGGAGTTGCCTTACCAAGTTGGGGATCAATGCTAATAAGGCCAATTCAATCAGGGTACATGTGGCCTATCCCCAACTGCTGACAAGAAGATGTGATTATGCCCAAATAAATGTGTTAGTCTCGTTAGCACTGCAAAAAGTAATTTTCCCTCTGTTGATATTCACCCCTTCTTGTCAACTGTTGAAAATGGGCTACATCTACCCTTATGTGACTAAGACTAGCTTCAAGATTTCATTGGCACACTCCATTTCCCGTTACTGGAGGAAAGGGATATTCCACTTTCCTTTGATCTGTAAATGGGGATTCAGGGGAGGAGGTGTATCAGTGTGTATTTGTGTCGGTTTTTGGGTATGTCTGTGCATAATTGTGCATGTGAGTCTCTGCGTGTGTGTGCGTGTGTCACAGTGTGCGTGGCAAAGTGTTTGCGTATGGTGTGTATATGTCAGTGATTGTCAGTGGGTGTGTACGTCACGGGTGTCTGTGTGTGTGGTATGTCTGTGGTGTAACTGTGGCCGTGTCCCTGTGTGTCGTGTTTGTGTGTAACTGAGTATGGCATGGTGTATCTGTGTGTGCAACTGTCTCTGGGGGGGAGGGGTGTGTGCATGTGTGTGTGTAACTGTGTCTGTGTGTGGTGTGTGTGTGTTTCTGTGTGTGTGCATCACTCTTGCCACACTTCCTGCCTATTTCCCCCCCGCACCCCTACTCTGTTTTCCTTCCCAGCCAGGGCACAGATGCCCGTTGCCCTCCCAATCTCTGTGTCCATGAGTGTTTGAATAACACAGGGCAACAGGAGTGAATCTGAGCCCCCAGGTGCCCCCCATAGCAGCAAAACCCCTGACCCCACAAAAGGGCCACAAATATGGGGAGCCAGATAAAAATTGTTCCTCTTCTGACTGAGCACAGCCCACTGTCACGGAAGAGAAGAGGGTGGGACTTGGCTGGATGAAGGGAGGAAGCGGTGAACGGGTTTCACTTTCCTTCTCGGGACACTGCTCCCTGCCAGAGCAGGCATGGCAAAGAACAAGAGACCTTCTGTTCGACACCATTAGAGAGCTGGGAGAGTCAGACTTGAAGATGTTTAAAGACAAGCTGAAAGACGAGCCTTTCAATAGATTTGTTCCGTCGCTTGGATGTTTTACGACATGACACCGATGTCACGGAGCCACAGATCGGTGCCCTTGCTTTGGAGCCACCTCTGTGAGCTGGACTTCCTCAGGGTCTCACTCGTCCTGCAGGGTAAGTCATGCAGCTTCCCCGCCTCCTCAGGGCCTTCAACACCCCTGTTTCACACCCCTGCCAGCACCCGCTGGGACACTTAGCCGGCTCGGGCAGCCCGGCAGGGTTTATTAGTTGGAGCACAGCCGAGGAAGAACTGGGTTAGCACAGAGAAATGAAGGCCGAAGCATAGGCCGTTCCAGGTAGCCGGAACTCAGCCAAGCTGTAGTGAGCCCTCATTGTTCAAGCTCTGTCTGTCCCTGTGTCTGTTCTCCTTTGTCAAACTCCCAGGGGTGCCCCCCGACTGCTTCCCGCAGCTCACACTTAACTTCCACAGTTGTTCCCGCGCTGATAAAATGGGTCTCTCTGCTGCTAAGAAGTAGGAAGTCCGTATTTCTCTGGATCATTGTCCAGACATGGACACCTAGCAACCAATGGGATCTGCCGTTGTCTTCTTGAGAGCTCCACTGATATAGGACCTAAGGCTCCAGACAGCAAGGCACCATTCACCCCTGTGTCCTAGCCTGCCTCAAGAGCAAACAGACATCCCCACCCCCACAACTAGATAACAATGCCGCATGTGGGGGAAACTGAGGCACACATAGGGTTCATGAAACGTTTATGAAATTACCCCAAATTCCCACTTCATCGCAACCCATACTTATTAGCAAGATTTGGCTGGAGAGCAGAGAGATAAATAGACCAGCATCCTTGTCTCTAAGGATTAGCAATAGAATAGGATAGTGTTGCCTAGTGGATAGCACAGAGGATGAGGGCTCTGGAGACTTTGGCTTTAGTCTGAGCTCTGCCACTGGTCACCTTGGAGAAATCACTTCCACCCTCTGTGCCACAATCACCCCATCTTTAAAATGGGTAAAGTCACCGACCTCTATCAGAGCCCTGTGATGTCTGCTGGTAGCCAGTGCAAGAGGGGTTCTTGCTAGATCAAGGGGTGGAGACCCCAAGCTAGATGAGGGGGGCCCTAGAGAAAGATCAAAAATGAGCCCCTTAGAGACCCTTGCGGTGAAAGAGACCAGAGAACTGCCACAGCAAGTAGCATAAAAGCCACCCCAAGCCCCATTCCTTAATGCCGCTGTCTCTGTCTCGCTCTCCTGTCCCCAGAAGTCGCACCAAATGCTGAACCGAAGCCATCCCAGCTGACGTCATGGAGCGAAAGAGATGCTGAACGTGGGCATGAAGCCCGGGCCCTGCTGCTCTGCCTGCTACAGGCGGCCAAGGAAACCTGGAGCCTTTTCACAGTTGTGTCGAGCGGCCGTGACATTGAATTCCACGTTTTTGGTCAATAAAAGGGGGCAAATGTTTTTATACCGAGAACTCGGCCGTCAGCTGCGTGGGCGTTATCCTCCATCTTTTAGCCTGGCGATTTCACTAGCGTGTCGGAGATTTGGAACCCAGTTTGCTGGGGCTCCAGGGACGGTCCCCCTGAGGTGCTCTCCTGTTATACCACATAGGAGAGGGGACTGTCTCGCAAGCTAAATGGCCACAAGGCTTAGATGGGTGGCCCTAAGGCAGGGAGTCCCAGTCTTTTCTCCTCCACGGCACACCTGGAGCGCTTCTTCCCGCCCCCAGCTGCAGGGACCACCCGGGGAGGAAAGAGAGAGTGAGCTCCGGTTGGTTGCTCTGCCCCTGGAGGATGCGGGGCACGGAGGCAGGCGGCCAATCAAAAGGCGGCACTGGGCAGGGTCAGGGGAGAGCCGGCTGATTGCTGGCAGGCTGAGGTCCTGAGATAAGGGTGGGGTGGTGCGGGGGCTGCAGGGAAGTGGCTCGGGGAAGGAGACTGAGAGGTCGGAGCCATGTCCAGGGTCCCTGGGCCGGGACCCCGAGTGGTGGGTGGGCCCGGGTCCCTCTCACCCTCACTTGCCACTGAGGAAGTGGCTGGATCATTGGAGTGCGGCACTGGAAGGGGGGAGCCCAGAGCGTGGTACTGCCGGAGGGCTTGGTCCTGAAGAGGAAGCCGCGGTCCTTGGAGCGACGCGGCTCCAGGAACAGGAGCGTTGGTGGGCGAGACACCACCGAGAGCCGGTGTAGCGACCGGAGGAGCCGATCTGGAAGATGACCAGCAGGAGGCGCTAGTTTGGTGAGTCCCTGTCCCAGGGCCCGCTAAGTACCCAAACCAAAGAGAACCGCTGCCCAGGCGGATTCTCCAGGAACGGGAACCTTTCAGTCAAGCGTGAGATGTCTCCGAAGGACTAAGACACATCCAAGATTATCTTAGATAATTACAAAGAAGAGCTTAAATAGCCACCCTGATATTTCTTCACCATGCACCAAAGCTTTATTGCACTCAGCGGAAATCTCTGGATCAGCGGTTCTCAAACTTCATTGCAGTGCGACCCGCTTCTGACAACAAAAATTACTGCATGACCCCAAGGGCTGTGGGGGCAAAGCCTGATCCCACTCCATGGAGGGGCAGAGCTTAAGCCTAAACCTGAGCCCTGCTGTGCTGGGCAAGGGGGTCAGAGCCGAAGCCCTTGGGTTTCGGCCCTGGGTGGTGGAGGTCGGGCTTTGGGCCCCAGCCACTTAATGCCGGCACAGCTGACCCCATGAAAACAGGGTTGCGACCCACTTTGGTGTCCCGACCCACAATTTGAGACCCGCTGCTCTAGATCAGTGGTCATCAAAGTGGGGGTTGTGCACTTCTGGGGGTGTGTGAGACTCCCCACAGGGGTGCGTGAGAGCCCAGTGGTGCCGCTGGAGCGGCTCTGGGATGCCGCAGAAAGCGGAAGCTTTCTATTCAGCAGAATTTCGGCAGACATACCCCCGGGCCGCGAGAGGACACAGGCAGTGGAAGGGGGCCGCTTACAGATAAGTTTGATGCTGATCTAGACCAGCGGTGTCCAATTCATTCACCACTAGCCACATGTGGCTAATAGGCTATTGAATTGAGGCTAATGAATGTGGCTTTTTTATAAAAAAAAATTCAACACCACAAGTGTGGCTAGCATCAGATTTCTATTGGACACCGCTGACTTCTAGACCCTCCCTGACAGGTGTTTGTCCGACCTGCTCTTAAAAATCTCCCGTGAGGGAGATTCCACAACCTCCCTAGACAATTTATTCCAGGGCCTAACCACCCTGACAGGAAGTTTTTCCTAATGTCCAACCTAAACTTCCCATGCTGCAATTTAAGCCCATTGCTTCTTGTTCTTTCCTCAGAGATTAAGGGAAATCATTTTTCTCCCTCCTCCTTGTAACAACCTTTTATGTATTTGAAAACTGTTAACATGTCCCCTCTCAGTCTTCTCTTCTCTAGGCTAAATCTCCCCCCAGGGCCCGGCGCAGAGGCTGTGCCCTGCTTTTAACCCCAGCCCCATTCTCTGTGTGGAGGGATGTTGGATCCAAGCAGAGGGACATGTTCACTGGGTCCCCTGGAGTCAGTGAGATTTCGGGGGCGGGGCAGTGCCCCCTGCAGGGAACAAAGGGAATAAAATGTCCTGACTCCCAGCCTCTGCTCTAACCCACTCCAGCCCCCAACACGGGGAGAGAACCCAGGAGTCCTGCTGACTCCCCACTAGATTCCCCCGCCCTCCGCCCCGAGGCTGCTAAAGGGGAGCAGCGCTGCTCGTCCCCGGGAGGACGGGATCCCAGCTGCGGCTCCAACGCGGGAACCTCGCGGCTGGGTGTCCCCGGCAAATCCTTCCTCTGGACACCCCGGTTCCTCCCAGGCTCCAGCCCGGCAGGGCCCCCGACCCACCCCCCTGCCCCCGCGGGCTCCGGGGGAGGGGGACCCCGGGGCAGGGAGCCGATCCGCCCCGGCGCAGGGAGGCTGGATCCGGAGCCAACCCGCGCCAGGAACCCGCAGCCGCTGGGAAGATTTTCCCAGGGATGGTGTTTATAACGGGGCTGATCGCCCGGACTCCTGGGTCCTCAGGGAAAGGACCCGCTGGGCGCCTCTAACCTGCCCTGCTGTGGTGGGACCCAAGCTCCTGCCCCCAAAGGAGAGGGGCGGGCGGGACCCCCGGCGTGTCCCCGCGGGGGGAGCGGATGCAGAGGACGGGGGCGGAGAGGAAGATCGGCAGAGAGAGGGAGGAGGGGAGAGGAGAAGGACCCCCCCACGCCCCGCAGCAGGGGAACCAGACAGCCCCGGGGAATGGCAGCCCCGGTAGGAACCAGCCCCCGAGCTCCGTCCTTGGGCGCTACTGTAACACACGTGGTTAATGAGAAGGACGGAGGGAGGCAGTGGGGTTAGAAATGCCCCCTAACCCCAGCGGGGAGTCAGAACCGCTCTGGGCCCCCGGGAAGGGGGGAGGCTAGCTCGGGGCAGGGGGAAATGGGGCACAAGGCCTTTCCCCTCTAGGGGACGGTCCAGCACCAGAGCAGGGAGCCTGGCTGGCTCAAGAGGGGTGGGGAAGGGGGGCTTTCCCCTCTATGGGGCGCCGGCTCCCATCCAGCCCCAGGGCAGGGAGACTGGCTGGTTCAAGGGGGGATGGGATATGGGGGCTTTCCCCTCTGGGGAGACTAGCTCCGATCCAGCCCCAGGGCAGGGGGGCCGGGATAGATCAAGTTGGGGACCATCTCTGGTCACTGCAGTGGTGTTTGGGGAGTTACCCGCGTGGTGTTTTCACTGACTGTCCTGTCCTCACTCCCCAGGCGCCGGTGGGGTTCGAGGAGGTGGCCGTGTGTTTCTCCCGGGAGGAGTGGGGGCTCCTGGATGAAGGGCAGAGGCAGCTCTACAGGGACGTCATGCAGGAGAATTACCAGACTCTCATCTGGCTGGGTGAGGCGCCTGCTCCCTGGGGATTGGGAGTTGAGGGAGGAAGGGCCCTTATGCACCCAGGGTGTCTTCAGCTCATGACTCTTCCTGAGCCCTATAGATTTCTGGGGGAGTGGCCCTGCCAGACCCCCACCTTTTACCACTGAGAAGATGTATGGCACTGTGCTGGGTGCTGTACATTGTATATTTGGTGAATTATGGTAATCCCTAGGAATCCCAGTCATGGGCCAGGACCGCATTGTGCTGAGCACTGCACATTATTTATTAGGTGTATTACGGTAATGCCTAAGAAACCCAGTCATGGGCCAGGACCCCACTGTGCCGGGCGCTGCACAGACCCAGAACAGAGCCAATCCCTGCCCCATGGAGCAGAATGCAGAGCCCTGACTCCCTCACTGGCCCACAGCCATCTCCCTGCCCCAAAGGGTCCCTGCGAACTTCCCCCTCCACTCTGGTCCCGGGGCCCCACACAGAGAGCGGGGCCGGGATTAAAGCCAGGGAGATTTCATGAGCCCCGTCACGCCTGTTTCCTTCCCCCGAGCAGGATTCCCCGTCCCCGACCCGGCCGTGATCTCCTGGATGGAGCGAGGGGAAGAGCCGAGGGTCCCGGATCTCCAGGGCTCTGAGGAAAGGGAGATCACACACACAGGTGAGGAATGAGGGACTCCGAGTGAAGGGGGGAGCTGGGATCCCAGCCAAGCCACCGGGAGCCCCCCAGTGATGTCTCCACTCACTCAGTATCGTCCTCAGACGGTCCCTGTCCTCACACCAGGTGTCACTCCCGGATCCCACCCCTGGCAGTGGGGCCAGATCCCCAGAGGGTGTAAATCAGTGTCACTCTGCTGGAGTCAGTGGGGCCAGATCCCCAGAGGGTGTAAATCAGTGTCACTCTGCTGGAGTTGCTGGGGCCAGATCCCCGGAGGGTTTAAATCCCCAGTGCTTGGAGTCGGTAATGGGGCTCTGCCCGTTTACACCTTCCCCTCTGACTCGCTTTTCCTTTCCTGACAGGCGAGAGGCGCCGGAGGTGGAGTCAGGAGAAAGCCCCCCAGGGAAGCCTCAAGAGGCTGGAGCCCCGGCAGACCTTCCCGGGGATCGCCCGGAAGTGGGCCATGCAGAACCCCAGCCCGGGCCGGGTTTGGGGGGGCCAGCAGGGGGCACCCCCGCCTGGCCGACCGGCTACATCCGCCCGCCAGGAGCGAGGCTTTGGCCGGCTCCTGGGCATCCTCTTCGAGCCCTCGGCCGGGACCAGGCCGCCTCGGCCCGGGGAGCACGGGAGGGCCCCTGAGCGCAGCAAGGGCTCCAGGAAGCCCTACGGCTGCGACAGGAGCTTCCGGCAGAAGCCGCCCTTGGTGACCCACCGGCGTCCCCACGCCGGCGAGGGGCCCTGCCTGTGCTCTGCCTTCGGCCAGAGCTCCAACCGGATCCAGCACCGGCACCGCCAGGGACACACCGAGGCCGTTGCAGCGCTGAGCCTGGGACCCACGGGGGCCACCCCGGTGGTAGAGATCAGGGCTGCTCCGTGAGCCGGGGATGGGACGCTGCCATTCCTGAGTTGGATATTGCCTCAGCTTTCTGCTGCAATGCGATAGCGCCAGGGCCGGGACCTTGGCAGCAAAGCTCCCGGGAAAGTCCCTGGCGGGCGTGACGGGGAGCGGAAAGAGCCCAAAGCCCAGGGAGCGTTTATTGCTGCAGTCAGCAACCTGTGTCGTGATAGGTTAATGATAAGGGGATGGGGCTGCCACCGCTTCTGGGCCACTAAAAGACTGTCAGACATGCTTAAAAAGAAACCTTACAGCTCAGAGGAAAGGGAGTAAGGGGGCCGGTAAATATCAAAACCTTACTGAAGACTTTACTTTTCACAGCCCTCACTGTTTTTCCTTCTCTTTGTGTATCTTTAACACAAGGATAAAGAGATTTGATGGTTGTTGCCATGGGATTAAATCAGCAGAATTTTGACATGAAACCCCAGACCGCTTTCAACTCTTTACTGTTGAATGAGGGGTTTAATCTTACCCCTCGTTGGACCTGGGCCCTCCCTTTGAAACACAGCAAGGGCCCTGAACGAATTTGGGATCACTAGACTCTACTGGAATAAAGTGTACGTAGACTGTAAGGGACCATTAGATCATCTCTCTGCTCTCCTGTATAACAGAGGCCGTACGACTTTCCTGAATTAATCCCTGTTTGAACTAGAGCAGAGCTTTTAGAAAAACATCCAATCTTGATTTAAAAATCACCAGGGAGGGAGAATCCACCACTGGTTAATTCCCCTCACCCTTAAAAATTTGCAAGGCACCAATGCCTTGGTAAAACTGATCATTTTAATCACTAATAATCCCAGGAAATCCAGAGTTAAGAGTCCTGGAGAAATATTGGCACTTCCCGATCTTGTGCATCTTCGTTGCAACAGGGCGTCTTATCCCAGAGAAGGGAGAAAATGTCCCTCTCTATGCACTTACAGAAACCCCCCTCTACGAATGTCCTGTCTTTGGGATCCACTCACCAAGGAGTGTCTGTTCTGATGATGTCATCCTTTGGGGTGGAGCGTCTCTGGAGAAGAATGTCTTTGCCTTTCTTGGACAGTTTCAACTGAGCTCAGTGGAATTATTTCTGTGAAATAAACACAGTTTTTGCTCTCATTAAATATTAGCAGGCAAATGTCCAGCACGATGGAAAGGCTGGGAGCTGACAGGAGATGAATTCAAACAGGAAATAAAGCTCTAATTTTTAACAATGAAGATGATGAGCCGTAATTTATCCAGGAATGTGATGGATTCTTCTATCACTCAAAATGAAGACCGGGCATTTCTCTTCACAAGATCTACCGCAACCAGCAGTAATGAGATGGATGCAGGAGCTACTAGGAGAAATTTTCTGGCCTGTGTTAGCAGGTCAGATTAAGATGATCCTAATGGCCCAGTCTTGCCTTAAAATGTCTTAATCTATTATTACTCCGCATCCAGTAAACATGCCCAGGGTGTGGGATTTGACATGGCTAAACCGGCCTAAATTAGAAGAGATTCTCCCTGACTTTTTGGCACATTTGGGCAAAGTGAGTCTAAAACACACCAGATCAGATCCATACTCACCCTCCTTTTACATTTGCTTTACAACAGGAATAAGACACAACCCAGCGTGCCGAGCAGGAGGGATTCATGCCGGCTGCATGCTTTCCATTTTGCATTGCACACAGGAGAGACAAAGAAGCTGGTCTAGTCCATTTCATTTTTGTTTCTAGTCCGTTTCACTTCCAGGCTCTGACATAATGCTGCAGTCTCTGGGTGGCAAACAATGCAAGTTTATCAAGGTTTCCCCCACTGACTTATCAGCTGGATTGGACCTTAGGGCCTTGAAGTCCACAGCGTGGACTTCTACTGCTTGAGATAAAGGAGTAGTAGCATGCTGGTATAGAAGGTTGTTATCTTCCATGTGGCCCAACCACAAGAGGCAGAGAAAACTATAAAGGGTGCATTTTCTGATTTTAAAAAACAGGCATTAAACAAAAAATCCCTGTCCTGTGTTCCTAATAACCCCAGCCATTATTAAACCAGGCTCCCAGCCCCCCACTCCTTTCCCAGAGCTGGGCAGAGAACCCAGGAGTCCTGGCTCCCAGCACCTCCAGCTCTAACCCACCATACCCCACTCCCCTCCCCTCCCCTCCCAGAGGTGGAGAAAGAACCCAGGCTCCCAGCCCCCCGCTCCAAGCTCTAACCCCCCAGGCCCACTCCCTTCCCAGAGCCGGGGAGAGAACCCAGGCGTCCTGGCTCCCAGCACGCCCTACTCTAACCCCACATTCCCCTCCCCAGAGCCAGAGAGAGAACCCAGGAGTCCTGGCTCCCAGCCCCACTAGCTCTAATCCCCCCAGTTCCCCTCCCTTCTCAGAGCCAGGGAGAGAACCCAGGAGTCCTGGCTGCCAGCCCCCCCCCCCCACCTCTAATCCCCTCCCCCCGGCCCACTCCCTCCCCAGAGCCAGGAAGTGAACCCAGGAGTCCTGGCTCCCAGCCTCCCCCACCCCCAGCTCTAACCCCCTCCCCCCGGCCCCCTCCGTCCCCAGAGCCAGGAAGAGAACCCAGGAGTCCTGGCTCCCAGCCCCTCCCCGCAGCTCTAAGCCCCCAAGGCCCACTCTCTCCCCAGTGCTGGGGAGAGAACCCAGGCGTCCCGGCTCTTCCCCGGCAGCAGGCAGAGGGAGGCGGCCCAGCCGCAGCAGCGGGAAGGAGAGGCGGGAGGATTTCCTGGGGACCGGGTTGCCGGCGCACCGCATCCTGTCCCCGCGGAGCTGCTGCGGGGTGAGCGGCTCCCGGTCCCGGAGCCCGGCGGACGGAGCCTCTGCGCCTCCCGGGGGCCGCGGCCGGTCCGCGCGGAGCTCCGAGCACCGCCAAAGGGCAGGGCCAGGGCTCGGCCTGAGTCCTTCGGAGGGTGGGATGGGGATGGGGGTGGGGGTCCCCCACCGAGGCAGAAAGCAGCCACGCAGCTGAGCAAAGGGGCTGGGAGCCAGGACTCCTGGGTTCTCTCCCCAGCTCTAGGAGGGGAGTGGGGTCTAGTGGGTTAGAGCAGGGGGAGCTGGGAGTCAGGACTCCTGGGTTCTCTCCCCAGCACTGGGAGGGGAGCGGAGGAGAGTGGGGTCTGGGGGGTTACAGCAGGGGGAGGGCTGGGGGCAGGGGGTTCTTTCCCCATCTCTGGGAGGGGAGTGGGGTCTGGGGGAGGGTTACAGAATTGAGGTCCTGGGAGACGAGACTCCTGGGTTCTCTCCTCAGCTTGGGGAGGGGAGTAGAGTGGGGTAGGGGGTGAGGCGTTACAGGAGGAGGAGGAGGAGGGCTGGCAGCCAGAACTCCTGGGTTCTCTCCCCAGCTCTGGGAAGGGAGTGGGGTCTGGGGGGGGGGCGGGGATTGCAGCAGCGGGGGCTGGGAGCCAGGACTCCTAGTCACTAAGGCACTGATCACTGATTCCCTGTGGAAGAGCCCAAAAGGGCCCTTGTGACGTGTCACTTCTGCTTGGATCTGGCCCCGCCCGTGTGCACAGAACCTGGCCTCTGTGCCGAGCCCTCTGGGGAGATGTAACAACTCACCCGTTTCCTTCCCTGCCTGCAGGGTTCCCGGCCCTGCCGGGATGCCCGAGATGGAGGGAGAGGAAGAGCCGAGCGTCCTGGATCTCCGGGGTGCCGAGGAACGGGAGAGACTGAGAGGAGCCCGCAAAGGTGAGCGATGAGCGAGACTGGGTCAGGGTTCTGCCCGCACAGATTCATAGACTCATAGAAGATCGGGCCTGGACAGGACCTCAAGAGGTTCTGTCCAACTGCTGATCAAAGCAGGACCAACCCCAACTAAATCATCCCAGCCAGGGCTCTGTCAAGCCTGACCTTAAAAACCTCTAAAAAAGGAGATTCCACCACCTCCATAGGGAACCCATTCCAGTGCTTCACCACCCTCCTAGTGAAATAGTGTTTCCTAATATCCAACCTAGACCTCCCAACACTGCAACTTGAGACCATTACTCCTTGTTCTGGCATCTGCTACCACTGAGAACCGTCTAGATCCATCCTCTTTGGAACCCCCTTTCAGGTAGTTGAAAGCAGCTATCAAATCTCCCCTCAGTCTTCTCTTCTGCAGTCTAAACAATCCCAGTTTCCTCAGCCTCTCCTCATAAGTCATGTGCCCCGGGCCACTAATCATTTCTGTTGCCCTCTGCTGGATTCTCTCCAATTTGTCGACATCCTTTCGGGGGGTGGGGGGTGGGGCAGCAAAACTGGACGCAATACTCCAGGTGTGGTCTCACCAGTGCCGAATAGTGGGGAATAATCACTTCCCTCGATCTGTTGGCAACGCTCCTCCTAATGCAGCCCAAAATGCCACTAGCCTTCTTGGCCACAAGGGCTCACTGCTGATTCATATCCAGCTTCTCATCCACTGTAACCCCCAGGTCCTTTTCTGCAGAGGTGCTGTGAGTTACACCAGCTCAGAGACCGTCCAAGAGCGAAGGGAAAAGTTGGGGTCTCAGCAAAGTTGCTGGGAGCCCCCCAGTTCTGTCTCGTTCACTCAGTAATGTCCCCTGCAGGTCCCTGTCCTCACGGCAGGTGTGGCTTCTGGCTCCCACCCCTGGCAGGAGCCCTCCCCTCCCCTCCCCCAGCCTTTTCCTGATGGCTCTTCTGGGCCATTGGGGCAGAACCAGCCTGTCCTCTCCTTACTGAGGAAGTGTTTGGGGGAATTGACTTCCTGCCCCTCAGGTTTTCTGCTCAGTGACAAACCCCTCTGCTGCCCCCAGGGGGTTTGGCAACTGGGCCGACCAACTTTCTGATTGAACAAACCTGAACATCGTTGCCCCACTTCTTCTTTGAGGCCCCGCCCCACACACTCCATCCCCCTCCCTCCGCCGCTCGCTCTCCCCCACCCTCACTCACTCGTTCATTTTCACCAGGCTGGGGAGGGTCCCTTTTCGACCATTGTTCGGCTGAAAACTGGACACCTGGGAACTCCAGGGAACGAGCCCTGGCTGGATTCTCTCTCTTCCAGCAGGTGGTGGGATGGATGAGGCAAGTCCCCAGCAGGATGGGCCTGTGGGAGCAGATCCAGGTTGGGCATCACCTGATGAGAATGAGTCCATAGAAGAAGACACAGATGGGGCATTGGCTGATGGGAATGAGTCCGTAGAAGACGACCCAGATGGGGCAACTTCTGATGGGAATGAGTCCATAGAAGAGGACCCAGAGGGGGCATTGTCTGATGAGACTTTATCCCCTGTTCCAGCCCCTTGGCAAACCTCTGAGCGCTCTCCTGGCTCACAAACCCCTTCAGCCCTGGAATCTCGGTGGGAAAAGCCTCCAGGGCTTCCTCTCTCCTTGGCACCCCCCCAGCCCAGACGAGCCCCCGAGAAGCCCCCTGACCGCGAGACGCTCCCAACCATCTGCAGCGAGTGCGGGAAGAGCTTCACCCGGAGCTCCCTGCTGGCCCAGCACCAGCGGGTGCACACGGGGGAGCGGCCCTACCAGTGCACGGAGTGCGGGAAGAGCTTCAGCCGCAGTTCCACCCTCATCCAGCACTGGCGGACCCACACGGGAGAGCGGCCGAATACATGCCCCGAGTGCGGGAAGGGCTTCAGCCAACGCTCCGACCTGGTGAAGCACCAGCGCACCCACACCGGAGAGCGCCCCTACCAGTGCCCCGACTGTGGGCAGAGCTTCAGCCGCAGCTCAGACCTCATCAAGCACCAGCGCATCCACACCGGGGAGCGGCCCTACATCTGTCCCGACTGCGGGAAGGGCTTCAGCCGCAGCTCCGACCTCTTCCAGCACCAGCGCACCCAGCGTGGCGAGAGACCGTACCAGTGCACCGAGTGCGGGAAGAAGTTCAGCCGCAGCTCCAACCTCATTCGCCACCAGCGCACCCACACGGGCGAGAGGCCCTACGTCTGCCCCGACTGCGGGCGCTGCTTCTCTCAGAACTCCCACTACACCGACCACCAGCGGAGCCACCGCCATGAGAAACCCTACCACTGCACCCAGTGTGGCAAGGACTTCAGGCGCAGCTCCACCCTGGTCAAGCACTGGCGCACACACACCAGGGAGATCCCGTGAGCCTGGGCAGAGGGAGGGACCTTTGGCTCCTCAGTCACGGACCAGGAATCCAAACGTGGCCTCCTGGGTAACTTGACTCAGTGTTGCCCCCAGGGTCAACTTGAGATGACATCCACCAGTAGACTCAAAGCTCTTCTTCTGGGGAACTTGACCCAATATCTCCCTCAGGGTCAGTCAGGGCTGGTCCCTTGGAAGATTTGATACAGTGTATTATCCAGGATCAGCCAATGTCTGAAACAGTGTCTCCAGCAGGGGCCGGTCCATAGATGACTGGGTATTTTTTACCTTGGAGAATAAGTAAGTGGGTTAGGAAGTTAGGCGATGAGGAATGGAAAAGGGAAGAAATACACAATCACAACAGCTAGATTATGGTGGAAGGAGATGTTCCATTTATTTCCCTTGGAACATGTAGGCGGGGGAAGGGAGGAAGGCACCAGACACTGAAGCAACCCCTAAAGGGATCTGTGCTTTGGTGGAATATAAGGAGTGGGGCCCTACCATGTTCACAGCCATGAAAAACGCATCATGGACCATGAAATCTGGTCTCCCCCGGGAAATCTGCTCTTTTAGTCTAAGTACCTTATAGTAGAGGGTCACCGTACACAGAAGTACACAGCATTTCTCAAACTGGGGGTCCTGTCCCGAAGGAGAGGTGCAAGGCTATTGTAGGCACGGTCACAGCATTGCCTGCCTTATTTCTGTGCTGCTGCTGGCGGCAGCGCTGCCTTCAGAGCTGGGCACCCAGCCAGCAGCCGCTGCTTTCCGGCCACCCAGCTCTGAAGGCAGCACAGAAGCCAGAGCGGCGATTCTGTGACCCCCCTACAGTAGCCTTGCGACCCCCTTTTGGGTCAGGACCCCCAGTTTGAGAAGCCCTGAGTCTTAAGGGCTTTGTGTGTTTGAAAATGGCAAAATATAAAGGCACTTTCATGTTTGGTTACAGCACCGTGAAATTCAAGATTTAAGTATCTGAAACCGGGACAGTCAAGATTTTTAAAGTCCTGTGGCCGTGAAATCTGCAAGAATGGACCGTGAATTTGGAAGGGCCCTAATAAAGAGCTGTCTAAATGCTCCTTGCAGTAGCAGGAGGTGCAGTGCTGCAAGTCAGGTTAATTTCCCCCTTCACCCCTTGCTTTGCAAGAATCATTAATGCACAGTCCCCTTCAGACTCCGCTTTAGAAGGGAGGTCCAGGCAATCCCATTTCAGAAACTGATCTCACTTTCCTTATGGGCTCTGACTGGGTAACTTAATCCTCTTGGAGTGTCTGTGTTATCGAGGTCCATCTGCATCTTGCCTGAAATGTTGTTGCCCTTTGTCTGAGTTATCTTTAGGGAACTGAATTGGGGAACCTCCGGATCGGAACAAAATGAGCCTCTGTTGCTTGTGCTGTACATGAGAGGAATTAGACTCCTAACTCTTTGCTCTGTTCTAGCCACTAGAGAGTGGTATAAACCCACAATGTGGGTTCCGCTTGCGTTTTGTGTCTTGGAGTTTCACCCACTTGTGGTAAAATTGCCCACAAACCACACATCTCTGTCCGTGTCTCAAGCAGCAAATCTGGGTCATATTTGCATCTCCAGCATAACCGCCTTGCGTGTGTCTCAGAATGAGGGGACCGGTTGTTTGTTTTGCTCTGTTTTTTGTTTGTGCGTGTTGCCCATTGGTTAGATGAATGAGTAGAACTTGAAATGCTTCTTTTAAAAAACATGATGTTTAACCAGTGTGGCAAGGCGCCTTCTCTGGCTCACCGGCTCAAGTCTTTTGTGCTCTGGCGAGCCAAGGGCTGTCTAGGCAAGCTGCCTAGAAAGCCCAAGGGCAGGCTTTCCCTTCCCCTTATCGCTCCGTTCTGGCTGGGCTTTTCCCCAGTGTCCAGGACAAAAGTTGCCTCCCTTCTGAGAGGCTCCCAGTCCTGCTGCCTCCAACCTGCTGGCAGCCTCACTCCCTCTATCTCTCTCCTCCCCCTCCTAGCTGAGGAGGAGGGTTTTAAAAGGTCTCTGTCCGGGCTTAATTGGTATCAGCTGATCTTGCCTGAGTCTCTGGCAGCCTCTACCCAGCTGAGTCCAATTGACCTGTGGTTACCTCCCTTACCACCACCCCCACTGGTAGCTGCCTGCTCGGGGTTTACCACACCAGCCATTGGAACTCTCTGCCACATGATATAATGGAGGCTGAGACTTGGGTAGGATTGAGGGAAGGGATTTATATAGAACATGCACATATCTACTAGACGCGTGGTTTTCAACCCATGGTAAGTCCGCGAACTATTTCTAAGAGGTCTGTGAAAACTTGCTGTTACCATAAAACTGTGGTTTTCAGTCTGTGATCTGCAGAACCGTGAGTGTCTGCAGACTCCGTCTAAGATTCCCAAAGGAGTCCCTATCTCCATTGGAAATTATTTTAGGGGTCTGCAAATGAAAAAAGGTTGAAAACCACTGGATGAGACAAAGATGTATAAGAGATCCAAGCCGTCATGCCTCTGGGCATAAGCCAGTTGCTAATGTAGCGGAGCGAGGAAGAAACGTTCACCGTGGGTAATTTATTTTATAATGGCCCAGGACGGGGCTTCTTGCACCTTACTTGGAAGCAGCTAATGGAGGCTGCTGCTGGAGACAGGAGGCCAGGCGAGATAGTCCCATTGGTCTGGTCCAGAGTGATGGAGCAGGTGAAACATCAGGCTAGATGAGCCCATGGGTCTGATCTGGGGCAGCAAGGAGGCAGGATATTGGGTCAGAGGGGCCCGTAGTCTGAGCTGATGCAGTAATGCCCTGGACTAGTGTTTCTGGTCATAAACCTGGTTCATTGTTTGGCCAACCTCTTGTCCTTTCTGGGAACAGTGCAGAGGAGGATTCACCCAACCTGATCCCAGTTGAGGGACAATCTGCTAGCCCCGTATTCAGCTCGTCTGGCTCACGGAGATGGGGAATGGGGCCTTTCCTCTCTAGAGGCGCCAACTCTGGTCTGGACCCAGTGTGGCTTGGGCTGCGGGGAGGGAAATGAGATATGGCCACTTTACTCTCTGGCTCCAGTACAGCCCCAGGGCAGAGGGAATGGTGGTTCATGGGGGAGGGCGAAGAATGGGGAATGAGGCCTTTCCACTCTCGGGGTGCCCATTCTGAGCCTGCCCCATGGCAGAGGGACAGGCTGGCTTACAGGGTGAGGAAAGGGATGTGGGGCCTTGCCTTTCTAGGGAACATCAGCTCCCAGCCAAGCTTGTCCTGACCGACTCGGGGTGGGCAAGGAATGGGATACGGGGCCATTCATTTACAATGGGTAAATTACAATGAGCTGGGTCAGGGAATTGGAGTATACCCTTTTGCACTAACAAGGAGTATGAGCTTGTGCTGTGTTAAAAATAAGATGTGCGCCGAGTGGAATATTGTGAGTTAAAATAAGGCCATTTTTGCACCTTACCCAGAAGAAACAGCTGCTTGCGAGAAGATTCTTTGTGGCTCTGAATAGCATTGTGGTTTGCAGGACAGTGGAGAAGAGAAAAGAGCTAGTTTCAAGAAGGCAGATGTGAGATGGGGCCTGGAGAAAGACAGGGAGAGATTCCTAGAAGACAGAAACAGAAAGAGAAACTGCAGGAGAATCGAATTTGAGTGAGAGTTTGAAGTTAAAAATAATCGGGATAAATCCCTGCTACAAATAAATGTTCAGAACAAAAGCCTAGACTGGAAGTTGAAGGTTCTTAGAAGCAGAAGCTGAGGACTGACAACTCAGTACTTTAGCGAGTGGCAAAATTATCCCTTAAGTCAAAGAAAGAAAAGAGTCTCTCTACCTTAAGTGAACGATTAAGGACATCTGAAACAACTGGTAGGGAATTGTCCAGTGACATTTTTTTGTCAAAAAATACCAATTTGTCAAAACTAAACATTTTCATTAATTTTTGTTAATACTGACAAAATTTTCAACAAATGTATATCAGAACAATTTTTTAAATGGCTCTTTTATTTCATTTTTTATTTGCTGTTTCACTTCATTCTGACTTTCGGATATCATTCCAACTTTCCTGTTTCTTTTCAATTTTAGCATGTTCCCTGGCGTGTTCCTACCCTCCTTTCAAAATGATCACTAGTGGCCTTCATCTTCCAAGATGACAAAGGCTGAAACATTTTTGGTTTGACACTTTTGACTCAAACATTTCATCTGGACATTTTTTTTCAAATCAAAATGTGTCAAATCATTAAAACTGACCCTTTCGATGTTGTGGACACAAAATTATCTTGGTATTTTGGTCTAATGTAACATTTTAAAAATGCAGCTTTTTGTCTCAAGTCAGGATAAAACAATACTCCAAAAATCACAAAATTCTCCACAAAATGGAAATTCCATTTTTCAGCCAGCACTAATTTGAGGGTGAATCCAGAAGCCATCCAGTTTCACCCCAAAATGATTAAAGATTGGGAAAGTTATAAGTCACTGAAAACAGGGTTTTTTAAATAGGGATTGTCAGGAAAACTTAACAACTGTTGCTCCCTTTTAAAACAGACTACGGATAGGTAGGTTTGGGTAAAGGGACTTTGCAGCACAATGGGGCCTGGTTTTGATTCCGGAAAGAAAAATGTAAAGTTTTGGTAAAAGCTGTTAATGTTTTCTGGGATTTGTGACTTATTTTTATCCACATCGTTTCCAAAATTATTTAGGTTTTTTATTTACCAAAAGCCAGTTTGCTGTTGCGGTTTTTGGTGTGTGAAAAAGTGTCAGTAATCACACAACCACACAGTTTGAAGGGACCACAGGGGGCATCTAGTCAACCCCCTGCCAAGATGCAGGATTTGTTGTGTCTAAACCAGGGGTGAGCAAACTTTTTGGCCCAAGGGCCACATCTGGTTATGGAAATTGTATGACAGGCCATGAATGCTCACAGAATTGGGGTTGGGGTGTAGGAGGGGTTGAGGGCTCTGGCTGGGGGTGCAGGCTCTGGGGTGGAGCCAGAAATGAGGAGTTCAGGGTGCAGGAGGGACTCTGGGCTGGGGCAGTGGGTTGAGGTGTGTGTGAGGGGGAGGAGGAAAGGGCTCTGGCTGGAAGTGCAGGCTCTGGGGTGGAGCTGGGGATGAGGGGTTTGGGGTGTAGGAGAGTGTTCCAGGCTGAAATTGAGAGGCTCAGAGGATGGGAGGAGGGATCAGGGCTGGGGCAGGGGGTTGGGGCATTTGGGGGAGGGAGGAGGGCTCCAGCTGGAGGTGCAGGCTCTGGCGTGTGGCTGGGGATGAGGGGTTTGGGGCTCAGGAATGTGTTCTGGGCTGAGATCGAGGGGTTTGGAGGGTGGGAGAGGGATCAGGGCTGGGGCAAGGGGCTGGGGCACGTAAGGGGCTCGGGGTACAGGCTCCAGGAAGCGCTTACTTCAAGCAGCTCCCGGAAGCAGCGGCATGTCCCCTCTTTGGCTCCTACATGGAGGCGCGGCCAGGTGGTTCTGCACACTGCCCCATCTGCAGGCGCTGCCCCTGCAGCTCCCATTGACCACAATTCCCAGCCTTGGAGACCTGGCTGCCCCTAGGAGCTGGAGGGGGGACATGCTGCTGCCTGTGGGAGCTGTGCGGAGCTGTGGCTTGCACGCATGGAGCGCCCCTGACCCCACTCCGGTGCTGCCCCAGACCCCGCTCCTCAGCAGGAGCTCAAGGGCCAGATGTGGCCCTTGGGCTGTAGTTTGCCCACCCCGATCTAAACCCCTCTTGAAAACCTCCAGTGAAGCAGCTTCTACAACCTCCCTAGGCAGGTCTGTTCCATTGTCCTGCTGTTCTTATGGTTATGAAGTTTTTCATGAGACTTAATCTAATCTGCCGTGTTGTAGTTTGAACCCATCGCCTCTTGTCCTGCCCTCTGTGACCAGGGAGAACAACTTTTCTCCACCCTTTTTATGGCAGCCTTTCAAGTATCTGAAAATCGCTATCATGTCTCCCCTTCATCTCCTCTTTTCCAAGCTTAAACATCCCCAGTTCCTTCAGCTTTTGCTATATTGCTGCATTCGACCCCTTATATCATCTTTGTCGCTCACCTCTGGAGCCTTTCCAATTTCTCTGCATCCATTCTATACAGCCATGACCAAAATTGGAGACAGTTCTCCAGCTGAGACCTAATCAGTGCCGAGCAGAGCAGTACTATCCTCTTCCGTGACGTGCATGCTGTACATCTGTTTTTGCAACCGATTTTTTTTGCAACCGCATCGCTTTGCTGACTCATTGTGGTTGTGACCCACCACAACTCCCAGATCCGACTCAGCCGTGCTGCTGCCAAGCTGGTTTTCCCCCACTCTGTATTTGTGTGTTTAGTTTTTCTTCCTGAAGTGCAGCATCTTATGTTTGTCTTTGTTGAATTTCATTGTGTTGGCTGCAGCCCAGTTCTCCAATTTATCGAGATCCCTCTGAATTTTAGCTTTAGCCTCCAAGGTGCTGGCCACCCCTCTTGCTTGGTGTCATCTGCAGATTTGATCAGTAAGCTCTCTCTTCCTACATCCAGGTCATTAATAAAGATGTTAAAGAGCACTGGGCCCAGACCAGATCCCGGTGGAACCTCCCTTGACTCCTCCCTCCAATCCCACATTGTTCCATTTGAAGAAGTTGGTTAAAAATATTTTTAAACGTTAGGCTTGTTTCAAAACCTGCAAAACAAAAAAGAATGGCTGGGCTAGTGGTTAGGGGACCAATTTGGCATATAGATGCTATAAATTCAGTTCTCTGCTCTGCTACACATTTCCTGTGTGACCTTAGGTATCTTGCTTAGTTTCTCTGTATTTCATTTCCCATCTGTGAAATGGGTACAGATGTGTAAGGGTAAATACATTAAGGATTATGAGTTGCATCTATAGCACAGAGGTAACAGAGACTGCAGATGCAACTTGCAGTGCTGAAGAATTGTTTTCCCGCTTTCTAAGGAGCTCCAGCGATCAGCCACTCGGCAAGCACATACCTTAGCTCGCTTCACACTCCACTTTTCTCTCGCCCACCTGCCCTTGGCAGAGCTCTTCGTGGGCCGGGTGCAGCTTCCTTTTGTGTGAATGGGGTGGCTGTTTACGTTCTTTTAGCACAAAGAGCTGGGGGCGGAGGGGGAGCGGGGAGGTAGAATTACTTGGAAAGCAGAAGTGCCAAAACCAGTCAAGCAAAGCAGAAGCTGTCCAGCACCCAGTTTGAAAAGAGCCTCAGGAAGCCACATGTTCAAGGGTAGAAGAAAGGGACGTTCAGATCGAAAGAGATCAGACTCAGATGTTCATCAGAACCGTGCAGAAGATGGTGAGACGGATAAAGATGGGTGGAGAGAGAAGTTCAGAGTGTGGCAAAAGGGTTATAAACTCTGTTCAGGCAGAAGTCACTCTGCCGTGCTCCACCCCAGAGGCAGCTGCGTGTAAGTACCAAGCATGGGATCCCTGTCTAAACAGCTGATGTGTCCCATCTAACAGGCAGCTGCATCTCCTCACCAGGCCAGGGACCCTGGTACAAAAACAGCCTCTGTGCCCCACCCAGAGAGAGCTGCACCTCCTTGTGTGTTATCGCTGCATGACTAATGCGTAGCCTCGGTATCCCACCCCAAAAGCAGCCACATTTCAGCACTAGGTGAGCTATTCCTGTGTGCCTTTGCTGTGCAGATAGCTTGTAACCCTACCCAGATATGGATTTCCAGACAAAAGCCTCTGTTAACGCGGAGTGATGGTTGCCCCCTGGTATTTCCTGCCCTTCCAGAGCCCTGAGTTCAGCTAAGATCAAATGTAACAAAAATCAAGAAATGGAGAGTTGAGGCACGTGCCCCTGTAACCTTAACTCTGCCCCCCAGAGTTGGTAATAGCCCGTGGGAATTATGTGCCTGCCCTTCAGTTGCATCCCCTGTGCTCAGTGCCTCTGTCTTGAACGGTGGAGGGATTAGAGGGCATGGTCTGGCAGAGCGGAGATTGTGAGAGGAGGCCATCGGGGGACTCCTGCCCCTCAGAGGTTGTGTGCGAGCCCCTCTCCCTGACCTCCGGGTGGATGACCAAAGGGAAGAGGTGCACGTGTCCCCTGGGAGATCCGGTCTGCCACCTCAAGTGAGACCAGGGGCCCCTCCCCAATTCACTTTTATGAGGGGACTGTGGGCCCCTTCATGAAACGTAGTGGGGTTTTTTTTCTTTTAAGTTGGCCCTCTCCCAGTACCAAAAGGGGGCGGGTCCATGGGAAACCACGACCCTGAGACTGACAGTCCCCAGGGGCAATGGGGAGAGGCCAGTGCTCCAGGTCAGCCTGATTGACAGAGCGGGCAGGCCAATGAGGAGTCAGGAGGCCGGGGTGGGTATCCCATCATCCTTGTGAGCTGGAGCAGCTGCGTGGGGCCGAGCGGAGCTGGGGAGTGGAGCCGCCCCAATGGGAGCCAGAGGAGCAGCCCCGGGAGCTGTGCTGGAGACAGGGTGGAGAAGGGGCTGGCGCTGGAGCAGTCTGGAGCCGGGTGCGGGGAGAGCGAGGGGGACCCTGGGCAGTGAGCCCAGCACAGGGAGACACCCCCAACCAAGACACCCTGCAAGCCAGATGTCGGGGGGATTGTAACCCAGACTGGGAGAGAAGGCGGCACTGGGAAGAAGGGTCCTCACACCTAGAGCCGAAGAGATCAGTTTGAACAGTCCCCACATCCCACTGCAGAGGGGGCTGCACCTCAGCGCTGAGTGAGAGACCATCGTACAAATTGCTGTCACGCCCCACCCCAGAGGTGGCTGCAGCTGAGAGCTGGGTGACACATTCCTAGGTGAATACCCCCCTTACCTGACCCCAGCGATGGTTGCATCTCCGTGCCAGACGACGGATCCCTGTATAAACAGTCCCCTTGCCCCACTCCAGAGACAGCTGCGTTTCAGCACCAGTGGGAGCAATAGGGGGAAATTTTAAGGCAAAATGTCTATTATTAACAAGACCAGAGAGTGAGACATACAGAAATAGGCTGGGGAATACAGACAGATGAGAAATCAGTGAATCAGCCTGACTTATATCTTCCCCTATTGTAATCAGAGACCCAGCTGTGGGCCCGTGAACACCATTTTGCGGATCCAGCACAGAGAAGGGGAAGAGCCAGGAGACCTTGTTCCCCTTTGAAAATATGCAGTGAGCCCATTGTTCATCTCTTCAGGCCTGTGTTTTCTTTCCCCCCGCCCTTCATTTATTTTTAACTCATTTCTGACAGTTCTCCGATGACCAAAAACCTCATCAGAAAACTGGCTGGGGGGTAAATAAATGACCGAAGGGATTTTTGGAAACGCGCTGGATAAAAATAAGCAAGGAGAACCAGAAGACATTGATGACTTTTATAAAAAAACCAACCCCATATTTTTTTACCAGAATCAAAATCAAGCCCCACTGTGATGGGAATCCCCTGTCCCCCCACCCAGGGTGCAGGTGCTGTTTATACAGGGATCCCACACCTGGCACCGGGATACAGTTGGCTCAATTCGGTGATTTTTTGGTGGCGGCGGTGATGTGACAATCTGCAGTATCTATTCCATCATCTGGAGGTTAGGACTTCCTGCTCCACACGCTGGCATCCTGGTTGGCCAAGATGTGGCCACTGACCAAGACTATGCCGATCATGTTGCCATTCTCTTGAAGAAGCTGGAGAATTTCAGCCCTGCCCTTCAAGGGTTCCAAGACTGTCCCAGTTGAACATCTTGTGGTAAAAGACCAAAGTCCGAAACCTCAGAGCTGGGCCACCAAAACCCCCAAGAGCAGGTCAGGTCAAGCACTGTGGAGAGTGCGGATGAGTTTATCTACCTAGGCTGCATACAGAGATCAGATGCTCTCTGATAATTAGGAGCCATGAAGGCCATGTCTTGCCTCTCGATGCAAAAACGTCTCTGCACTGAGACCAATCTCAGGGTCTATCAAATCTGTATCCTACTTGCATTAATGTATGGGTCAGAAACCTGAACCCCTCTTAGGGGCAGACTTGTAGTGGCTAGAGACATTCCATACATGCTGTTAGCGTCAAATCCTGGCCGTAAAGTGGCTTGACTTTGGGTGAAATGTTGCAATCTCGCAAAGATCTGGCCTTCTTCCAGCGTCCAAGCATTTCAAGCAGCATCGCATGCTCTTCAGCAGTGTTGCCAGGATGGACGGAAACCTCAGCATATCATGTTCTCAGCTCTCCATTGACGTTCAGAGGGGTGCACACCCTGACCCCCATCTGGTGAATTCTCAGGATGAAGCCAGATGTGGGAACTTCAATCTACAATGCCTGGGACAAGATCATCAACCATGGTCACTGTGGCTGGTGGGAACAGTCCTCGGTAGACTATGCATGTTTGATAATGATGATTGATTAGCTATACAACTGTTACTAAAGGGTAAAAAGAAAGAGGCAGGCCCAAGAGGGTGCGTGTGTGTGTGTGTGTGTTGATTTCTGGACCATTGTGGGTGGGAGAGGATCTCAGTGCATTTGTGTATAATTGTGTGTGTTTGTGTATGTGGCTCTCTCAGTGCAGTTCTGTCCGTGTAGTGCAGCTTTGTGCGTGATTGTCTCGTTGGGGAAACGTGGCGTTTCCACTGTGGATTTGTGTGAGGTTGTATCAGCTTAGAAGTGTGTAAAGGTGTCTGTGTGCTAGACAGGTGGATAGATTAGATATATCAATATCCATTGTGATTCATATCTCCGTGTAATATGTGATTGTTCAGTGAGGCCTGGTATGAATGATGCATGCTTGGCATGAATACGTGCATTGCAAGTTGGCAACCGAAGCAAGAATGTAGGGTCAAGGATTAGTTGAACTATTTGTATAAAAACAATCTTGTTATGTTCCAAGAAAAAGACAAGAATCAGCAGAAAAGGAAACAACACCAGCTGGACTGATATAAAATTGTATAAGAATTGGAGGAAATGGCACACCTTGGATCATGGTGGCTGGCCCAGGATTGTCTCTTTGGAGTTGTGTGGGTAGAAGGCCTAGTACACAAAGGCGAAGAACCAATGATGCGATGGAATGGACTATAAATGGTTGCCGATGATTTCTGCAAATCGGATTCTTTTATTGATACAGAGACCTGTGTGGATATAGATGTGGTTTTCACCGGCTCCCCGCATCTTATGATCGGAAGGAATCTTGACTGGCCATTGGGACCATTCTGACCTTTGGACTCTGATATAGTATGTCTGGGATGTGAATGTGGAGTGAGTAAGGTTTGTTTTGTAATCAATAAGGAATATTTAGAGTATTATATACCAACACGGTGTCCAATATCTGCTTGCTCCCCCATCCCGTAGGGAAGGGGTCCAACATGTTGGGGAGAATGTGGAAGGGAGAGAGATATTAAGGAGTGCCAGATTTCAAGACGGGGTCTTACAGTGTTGGGGGAGTCCTTATTTAAAATTAATAAGGGTGACTCCTTATTTGTGAAAAATTTGTGAGAAAAAAACATACGAGGGAAGATACCACGTGGTATTCATGTTAGAATGTTAAAACACTGTTTAAGAAGAGAAGTAAAGGGGCACCACAGTGGACTAACGTTAAAGCCCCTTGCCTGTTAGAGAAGGAGATTATTGCATTTGGGACGTGCCCTTGGATGGAAGGTGCAGTGGAACCAGATGTAATAGCTGATACCTTAGAAAACATGTTTGAGAAATACGTACAGCTATACAAGCCTAATGCCAGTAAAAAGCAAACGGCTGTAGCCTGGCTTTCATGGCAGGCTGCAAAAAAGGCAATTGCATGTGAGGGGAAAAATCTGTGTGGAGTTGCGAACATTACAAGAGAATTTTAAAACTGGCCAGGAAAATTTGGAGCGGGAAGTGAGGCAGACACAGATAATGCAAACTCCGTTAGAACAAATGGGGAAAGAATATAGGGAATTGGAGAAAAGAATGATGGCTTGGGAAAAGATTAAAGCGGACGAAGATAAATTAGACCATCAAGTGATAGGAACAAAAGAGTTAATTTGAGATTTGACTAAGGAAAAGGAAGCGGCGATCACAAGTGTTTCTCGCAGTCTGTGCCAGAAAACTATAACAGCATTGGAAAAACAAGTGAAAATACGGGAGCAGCAGATTGCGGCTGTGTGTCAGAAAGAGAGAGATTTGGATTTGGATTCCAATGATATTTGGTAAGGAGAGGATCTGTGAGGGGGTCAAGAGAAAAGGGAATTTGATCAACCTCAAGGGGGGTTTTATACTAAGTTGAGGGAAGAAATAAAACTTGCTGGGAGAGCCTAAACCAGAAAAGTCTGTAGCAGGGATAGAACAGAGATCAACCATTAAGGGTGCAGTGGGGGAAATATAGTCAGGAGACACAAATAATTCCTGAGTTCGTCAGACTTACAGTTAATGGTAAAGTCATTAGGCCCAATGGGTATAAAAATTTTAGCTGCATGGCGAGTACAGTGGGCAGAGTTAGGAGGAACAGAGAGTTTAAATTAGTGAATCTTATTGGTTATTCAGGGCAGCTACCACTGGAGAGATTAGACAGGAAGTAGATTGAATGAAAAATGCTTTGGACAGGAAACCAGAAGCACAGCAACTGATACCACGATTTATTATGCTGTTAGGAAAAGAGAGAGGTCACAGACCCGTGAACGAGTTCTCCAGTGCAGGTTACATGAGGTCTCGAGAGTCACGCAGGGGTTACCTGTTAAAGAGAATAACATTGGGATTATTGGCTGGAAAAATACAACTGGGGACTAATCCCAGGGAAGACATCTCTCAGCTGATTCTTTGATGGCAGTTGCTCTGAATCAGAGGGAATTTTGGAATGCCGAGTTTGAAGGACTGGATAGACGTTTATTAGCGATGTCTACTAATCTGGGGAACCAAGCAGTCCAGGGTGAGGGGTTAACTGTTATGAATGAACTGGAGCATTGGATAGCTTGCCAATTAATAATGCCAGGGAAGCCTGGTAGAAGGATTGAAACCCAGAAGCACTAACATATTCAAATGAGAGTGCTTATAGATCAGATACCGTGAGAGATGAAGAGGCCGCAGTAGAGGGTGGAATAATCAGAATGAGCCCCAGAAGGGAACAGATGTGACTCGGAATATGGCTTGGAGGTATCTAAAATTGAGGGGAGTAGACGTGGATAAGTGGGATGGGAGACGTACTGATGAATCGATGAAAGAAATGCAAAGGAAGGAAGAAGAAATATTTAAGGACCAGAAAAAGGTTGCAGTTGTGCAAACTGAGGGTTTGGAGAAAGCTGCGCTATAGGAAAGCCCCGATGACAAGTTGCTCCCACTGGAAATGGGCCCTCAGGAGCGGGAGATGGTAACTAGATGCAGATGAGATTCAAACAGGAGGCCAAGGACAACCGTCACTGAGAGGGATAATGGACCCAAAGAAGCCCTGTTGGACAGTGGAGCTGGTGTAAATAGAAATTGTGATTTGACTCGATATGTGTCAGAAGTCATTACAGCAGCCTCCTTATTGGGGAAGGAGTGACAGGAAAAATGTATCATTCAGTAGAAAGAGCTACACCCAGAGAGAGAGTGGGGGATGTTTGTTGGAAAGAACAAATGCTTCAGAAAGATCAGGTGGCTGAGTCAGTAATATTGGGGACTCCTTTTCTGAAGAGGAATCGGTTTCTTCTGGATTTAACGAATGGAGTTCTGGGATGGAAAGCGTCCCGACAGCAGGGTACATTCCAAGAATATGTGCTGCAGAAGCAGTGGAGGAGATTATACTGGATCAACAGGATGTGGGTAAAGGAGTTTCCTGATGTATGGATGAAGAATAAAGCAAAATCACCTCATATGTAGCCGACATATTAGCGTGGGGGGACACTGGAGAGGAGGTGACTGAGTGGACTAAAAAAGTGTTAAAACACATCCAGGAAACACATCCAGAGTTTCAAGGCTAATAAGAAAAGCCAGTGCCAAAAAAAAGGGAAATATTTGGGGATGACCCTAAGGGAACAAAGAATTCAGGTAGATCAACAAAAGGTGAAATCATTAATGAATCTACCAAGGCCAGAGGACTCTCATGTGTTGAGGGTGATTTTTGGAGGGTTTAACTATTTAAGGAAACACGTCTGGAATTTTGCTTCTATAACTGAACCCTTGTGGCGTTTACTAAAGGAGAAAGTTGATTGGGAATGGGGGCGGGGTCTGAACAAGAATAAAGCTTTCTGTCATTTAAAACAAGCCTTGATGCAAGCCCCAGCACTGAAATTCCTAGAGGTAAATAAGCCGTTTGTGATTAAGTTGGCAGCAACCCAACAAATTTTAGTGTCAGTACTAATGCAGGAAGTTAGACAGGAAGTTAATACTAGTAGCATACAAGTCTAGAAGATTAACCTCCTAGGGAGCAGCAGTTTGGGATCTGGAAAAAGAAATGTTTAGCTGCTTTGTGGACCACTGGATCTTTTGCTTTGACTACTGGCACAGTCCGTATTATAATACAAACACTTCGCTCTCCCCTGGAGTATATTTTATCAGAGAAATTGCTATCAGGGAAACTGTTAACCAGCAAAGATGTTACTTATAAAAATAACAAACAAACAATAATGTTACCATATGCCCCCTTGATGGAAAATGGAAAACAAAATTTAAAAAATGTAAATTGGTCCTTTAATTTGGGAATACATTACAAACAATAAAAAAATTACTTAATAAAAGCAAAAAAATCAGGCAATGTGCAAAAAATGTATCTAAATCTTGCTCAGCTAAGAAAAATAAACATTTTGATCCACAATGGTCAAATATTAAAATATTTTTTAAAAATTGGCAATTTCTCATTGGTATGATGTTTTTAAAAAATGGTTCCCCCCATGTCACAGTGTTTAATGCTACAGCCTATTGTCATATTATTTGTGTTAATGATTTTGTTAACCTTTTTTATACTATGTTTATACTGCCAAATAAGAAAGTGACAAGAAGTTTTGGAGGAAGTGATATATAAAATTGAATTGCTTGTGAAATTATAAAGTGATATAATAATGGCATTAATCGTGTATCAAGAGGGGGAAATGTTGGTGTGTATATAGACTGGGGATGTACTTGGCACAGTGTGGGTTGTATGTTATTTTCTCACTGTGGCTGTGTGTAAGACTGGGGGTGTAGTTGTCTTGGTGTGGGTTGTGTGGGATTTTCTCAGTATGACTGTGTGTGTCATGTATATACACACACACACATTCTGATAATATGTTATAGGTCATTGAGTCTTGGTATGAATGACTCACGCTTGACATAAATGCACCCATTGCAAGTTAGCAACTGAAGCAAAGAGTTAAGGTCAAGGACTAGTAGAACTATTCGTGCAAAAACAATCTCATGTTCTGAGAAAAATACGGAAAATCATCAGAAAAGGAAACAACACCAACTGGACTGATATCAAATTGTATAAGAATTGGAGGAACTGATACACCTTGGATTATGGCAGCTGGCCCAGGATTGTCTCTCTGGAATTGTGTTGGTAGAAGGCCTAGTACACAAAGGCAAAGAACCGACGAGGTGACGGAATGGACTATAAATGATTGCCTATGATTTCTGCAAATCGGAGTCGTTGATTGATCCAGAGTCCTGTGTGGATATAGATGTGGTTTTCGCCGTCTCCCTGCATCTTATGATCTGATAATCAAAAGGAATCTCGACTGGCCATTGGTACCATTCTGACCTTTGGACTCTGGTATAGTATGTTTGGGGTATGAATGCGGAGTGAATAAGGTTTGTTTTGTAATCAATAAAAAGCATTTGGAGTATTATATACCAACCCTGTGTTCAGTATCTACCTGCTCCCCATCCCATAAAAAACCTATTTCAAGGTCCAACAGGTGTGATTATCTCAGTGTGGTGGCCGTGTGTGTGGGTTGTGTGGGATTTTATCACTGTGGCTGTGTGTAAGACTGAGGGTGTAGTTGTCTTGGTGTGGGTTGTGTGGGATTTACTCACTGTGGCTGTGTGTAAAACTGAAGGTATAGTTGTCTTGGTGTGGGTTGTGTGGGATTTTCTCACTGTGGCTGTGTGTAAGGTTGTGTGTGCTGTTGTCGCTGGCCTTGGCTACACACCCAAGTTACCACAGTTTAACTGAAGCAGTTTCAACCAAACCAGCACAGCCCCCCTGTGTGGATGCTCTGACCTTGGCTTAGGAGTGGCATGTTGGCCGAGTGAAGCGAGACCCTACACTCAACTCTCCCAGAGCGTGGGGTCTAGGGGCCCAGCTGGATCAGGGCAAGGGGCGGCTGGGTGGAAAAGCTTTGCCTATGTAAGTATCTAAGGGGTAACTTTCTAGCTCAGCATAAATCTATTCCTGGTCATGAATAACTTTCTCCTGGAGCCGAGCACCCAGGCCATGGCTATACTGCAAACGTAAGTCGCCCTGCGTTGGGTCAATGTACAGGCACTGTGGTAATTACTGCGGTGGTTCACGTCCACACTGCCCTCCTTCTGTCGGCCTCACCAGAAGCGCTTCCGCTGATTTAAGAGGAGCAGGAGGGAGGGAGGGGGAAAGGAGGTGGGTTGAGGCCCGGAGCCCCCACGGGGTCGGTTCTTGAACACTGACTGAATACAACTTTCAACCTTTACTCTGCCAAAGGAACATGCTGCTTTTAACCCTCTTCAGTTAAACGAGGCCAAGCACAGAAACAGCTTCCTTAGCTTGTCAAATCGTTTCTTAAACTTTTCCTTTTTGAGAAGTTTATGGTTAACACTGTAGTGTTGTGTTACGTTTTTTTGGTCTCTGCTGCCTGATTGCGTGTTTCCGGTGCCAAATGAGATGTCTCGATGACTTGCCAGTTTGTATCTCTAGTGTCTGTATCACTGACATTCTACTGATGTCCACTTGTACCAGTGCAGCTGCTGGTGTGTCTGTCTGTCCATCTGTCTAATTCAGTTTTCTTTTGTTTTCTTTCACTTCTCCCTGCCTCTCCGCTCAGTCCAGTCCCCTCCCCAGGGCTGGTCCCACCCTCCCTTCACATGACACTGATTGCACTTCTCTTTACTGCAGCACTCCGCGACTTACTCAGCAGCCTGTGCCCTCAAATCTCTCACCTCCTGGCACACGGCTCCCTACGCTCCCCTCCTTCTCCCAGCCCAGGATGGACCCCTTGCCGCTGCTCATCTACCTGTGCACAGGTGAGTGCAGAAAAGCTGAAGTCCCCCATGCAAGATACCCAGTGTGTGCATCTCTGGCGGGGGGGTGGAAAGCAGCTGGGCTGTCAGGACACCTGGGTTCTGACCCTGGCTCTGGGAGAGGAGTGGGGTCTGGTGGGTAAGAGCAGGGAGGGGCTGGGAGTCAGGACTCCTGGGTTCTTTCCTTAGGACTGGGCGGAGGGTGCAGTGCAGAGCAGGTGTTCATCTCCCAGCGAGCCTCAGCCCCTCTGGCAGCAGGTTTTGGGGGGTAGCTTTGCCCAGGACCCTCAGCAGTGGGGTGGGAGCGCTTCCCATCTGCTCCGGTGCAGGCTGTCCAGAGATGCTGATCTCACCCAGCAATTTCCAGGAGTGGTGGGTGGGGTTTTCCATGGGGACCTATCAGGGATCTGGAGGGGGTCTGGCTTGGGGGATTTGGGTGAAGAAAAGGGTAACGGGGTTGGTTGGGGGGCGGATAGGCACTGACTTCACTAAACAGACGTGTCCTTTTGCTTCTCTCTCACACTGACCTCCTGTCTGCCAGCCCCACCTGCTCCAACCCACCAGAGCCCGCTCCCCTCCCAGAGCTGGGGTGAGAACCTTGGAGTCCTGATCCCCGACCTCACCGGCCCCAACCCACTAGACCCCACACTCCCTTTAGAAAGGAGTGTCTCTCTCCAAGCTTCCCGATTTGAGTTCCCCAATACAGAGAATGGTCCTGGCTCTCCCATCCCCCACCCCTCTAGACTTTTGGGCAGAGACGCATTTGCCCAAGTCACCCCCACCCCCTGTCTTGGGCCACTCATTTCCTCAGAGAAGTGGTGGAATCACAGCTGTGGACATCTAGGGCGGAGGGAAGTAATTGTAACTTCCCCCCCTGCAGTTGCCTGGGGAGAGAACCCAGGAGTCCGGAATCGCAGCCCCACCCCCGTTCTAACCAGCAGGCCTCTGTCCCCTCCCAGAGCCGGGGGTAGAACCCAAGAGCCCAGCCCCACCTCCCCTGATTCCTCTTCCCCAGCCTCTGCAGTGGCTGACTTGTGTCCCTCCCAAGTGAGTTGCACCACAGGATGGGTTGTTTCCCAATTGCTCTGCAGAGCCTTGTGGGCATGGGGGCGCCAGTCTGGTCCCACAGAGCCAGTGCTAGGCAGAAGACAACTGAACAATTGCTTCGAGCCCCGAGCAGCTCGGGGCGGGGGACCCTATTTGCTATTTTAGCACTTTTTGTGGGGGAATATGCCTGCTGAGGACCCCACCTGGAGACAGAGCAGGTTAGGGCACAACCTGTGATCCCCCCCCCACCCACACACACACTCACTCACGCACTCTTCCTTCCTCTGGAAACTCTTGCAAACCTCCCTCTCCCCCCTGGACTCCTGGGTTCTACCTCCAGTGATGGGAAAACAGTTGAGGGTTGGTGCAGGAGAGTGAGAGAGGGGGTGGAGTGGGTGTCAGGACTCCTGGGTTCTCCCTCTGGCTCTGGAAGGGACCGGGGTTGGGGGAGTTTTGGGGGTTGTCATGGTTACTTAGCAGAAGGCCTCATACTTTGGCAGAGCTCATTGCATATTCTGGGGGCTCCTCACGTCCTTCCATCCCCCTGTCTTTGGGGGATCCCTCTGATGCCCCCCTAATCCCTGCCAGGGGCTCTGTGTCCCCCCTCATTTCTCCGTTTCTTCCCTGTGGTCTCCAACTCCCATGATCTCTTTCCCACTCCCTTTCCTCCATACAAGAGGACCCCAGTCTCCCCCACCTGCCAAGGGTTCTGTGCGCTCCATTTCCCCATCCCCACCCCCATGCCAGTTCAAGTGTGAACCCCCATTGCCCCCTTCCCCCACCCATGCCTTCTTCTCTCTCACCATTCTCTGTTGATCAGTTGTTCAGGGTGTCACATGCTACCCTGTTGTAGGTGTTGTCGACGGAGCAGGCTGAAGCCGCAGGCTCTGCTAACCAGATGCCGGGGCGGCCTGTGCGTCCCCCATTTCCGCCCTTCTGGTTTTCTGATTTTCCCCAAATCCACAAGGCTCTGCCCCCTTGAGACTTGAAACATTCCCTGAAATTTTGGACTTGATCCGATGTGACATTCAAAGCGGCTCATGCCACAGACAGACACGCAGGTACCCAGATTCAGTTCTGCGTAGTCCTGTAGGGCTCAGCCATGGACTAGCATCCCTAGGTGTTGTACAAACAGAGGGCAAAGAGATGCTACAGCAGGGTGCGGGGGAGGGGCTGAGAGTCAGGACTCCTGGGTTCCAGCCCTTGATCTGGGAGGTGAGTGGGCTTTGGTGGGTCGGAGCAGAGGAGGCTGGGAGTCAGTCCCACAGCCTGGAAGGCCCCACTCTGCACAGGGGAAGCTCTAATGGATGGGTGTTTAACCCCTGCAGTGCTGGCATCAAGCCATGGATTCAGCATGGATGTGGAGGGACCCATCACTTTCCAGGAGACTGCAGCAGGGTTCGGGCAGAGCGTGGTGCAGTTTGGGAGTGCCGGAGCCAGGGGGTAAGGGCCAAACGTGGCCTCAGGGCCCTACATGACTTCCGCCCACCCTTGAAGGGCCTGTCTCACTGGGCAGCCCCATCTTAGCCCCCTCAGGGATGATGGGGCACCCCTGAGCCCCCCTCTGCTCTCTCCCTGCAGGCTGATCGTCGGGGCTCCACTGCAGACAGGAAACGTGAATGAAACCGGCAAAGTCTACAAGTGCGACCTGGGCTCCAAACGCTGCCAGGACATCCCCATCCAGAGTAAGGCCACCCACTGCTATGGGGTTCAGCGGGGCAGGCTGTGGGGGAAGGGGACTCAGAGCCAGGACTCCTGGGTTCTATTCCGGGTTCAGGGAGTGGAGTGGGGCCCAGTGGGTTAGAGAGAGGCATTGTGCGGGAAGGCGCGGAATCAGAACTTGTTCTGTGCTGAGCTCCGGGGATGAAGTGTGGTTTAGTGGGTTAGGACAATGGGGGTTGGGAATCAGGACTCCTGGGTTCTATTTCCATTCAGTTGCAGGGGTATGTGCAAGGACTTCCCCTCCTCCCCCACATATCTGGGAAGGAGATTGAGTCAGAAGAGCTATGTGGGGGTGGGGAATGACTCAGAGAAATGATGGATTAAACATACCCAGCCACGAGATTTCTCAACCGGGTGCCGGTGGGTCTTTCCTCTCAGGGCCCCCGGATGCTGTGAAGATGTCCCTCGGATTGTCTCTGGCTGCCCGGGACTCCAATCTCCTGGTTGGTACCACATCCAGAGGGGTTGGGAGGTTCTGGGGCGGCTTGTTTATACCAGGGTATCACCCAGAATTAAGTTCAGTCACTTGCCCAGATTTCCACAGACTTATCCTCCCCGCAACCATGTTTGTGAGACAGAGTGTCAGTGCGGTGAAGTCACAGGGCATGTGACAACCAGGTGACATCACAGCCGCCTAAGCACCTGGGGAGCTACCATCCTGAGGGACAATGTGACCACAGGACGTGAACGCCCGTGCGCTGTCACAGGGAGGTTGATAACTGGGTGACATCTGGAGAGGCGATGGATTGATATTGCAGGAATAGGTGATGTCACCACCACTAGAGCAACTGTGTGGGGATGTCCTAGTGGGGGTGGTAAGTGGGGTAGGTCACCCTGACTGGAACTGTGCATTTTCAAAATATTATTTATTGAGTATATTATGGTAGCACCCAAGACCCCCAGTCACAGACTAGGACTCCATTGTCCTAGGTGTTATACAAACATAGAACACCACCACAATCCAAGTGGGCTTACAAACTAAGTTTAAGACGAGACAACAGCTAGATACAGGCAGACAGATGGGAGGAGAACAAGGAAACAATGAGACCATACTGGTCGCTATAATCAGCAGTGGTCTTGGCACACCGGCGGCCTAATCGTTGTTAAGTTTCCTTGTAGGCCTCACAGCGAAGGAGAGCTTCAAGGAGGGTTGTGCAGGAGACAAGGCCGTAGTTTTGTGGCTGTTTCCAAGGAGCTCGTCCCACGTGTGAGGGGTGGCATGAGAGACAGCACAAAGGGGCTGGTTGGAAAACGTAACAAGCGGGCGGTGGAGGCCGGCACAAGGGGCCAATCAGAGACGCACCTCGACAGCTCGACGCAGACTGATAGATGATAGGTGGGGGGTGGGAGAGGCCGATAAACCAGCAGCCTGTGTTTGGTGTGATAGAGAAGAGGGAGCCAGGGGAAGGCTGAAAACAGAGGGGTGAGGTGGTCACAGCAGCATTCTGAATGGAGATGAACGGGGCATTGTTGCCATGACAATGGGTGAATGGCCTAGGGGACATTGTGTAAGGTGGTGGTAGCCAGATGCCACTAGACTAGAGTGACTTGGGATGGTGTTGTCAGGGCGACGGTAAGCAAGTGACATCACCATGACTACCGTGACTGTGACGACGTTCTGGGGGAATGGGGGAGACCAGAGAATGCAATGAAATAGCAGGGAGGGGGGTAGACTGGTGACATCACCATGGTGACAGTAACTGCAGAATGACATCACAGGGAGGGTAATAACGGTGTACAGACATAACAGGGAGAGTGGCAACCTGCTGGGTGATGTTGACATGGCAACAGTGACTGGACACTGCCATAGCAGGGAGCGTGGTAACCAAGTGATGTCCCCATCTCGCTCCCCTGTTTCCTCTCTGGGAGTTAGGTGCTGGGTCCTGGCGTCCCGTCTGCCCCAAGGGTGTCCCCTGCCTTGGCAGGGCCTTTCCCTGCATATCCATGGGGGGAGCAGGCCCTGGGCTCTGTGCTTCAACTCCAGGGTTCTCATCACCTACTGATCCCGTCCCTCTCTCGTGCCTCAGGTGTGCGGCCCCACAGTGCACCGGGCCTGCGGGGAGAACATGTACGTCAACGGCTACTGCTTCCTCCTCGACCAGAGCTTCCGGCAGCTCCAGCGCATCCCGGCCAGTCTGCCAGGTGAGGGGCAGCCCCATGGGGAGGAACCAGCACTTAGGGGTCATGGAGGTGGGGAGAGGAGACGGGTCTAGAGGGGCCCATGTGTCTGACAGGGGGTGGGATACCGGGTGAGGTGGGCCCATTGGTTGGATTCAGGATGTCAGTAGGAGCTGAGAGTCAGGACTCCTGGGTTCTGTCCCAGCTCTGGGATGGGGGTGGGGTGTATATTGCTCCATCCCAGTGCATGTCATGCTCTAGGGACCCCTCCATGGCAGGGACCAGGCGATATTGTGACAGAGGGACCCATTGGTCTGATCTGGGGCGGGATACCAGGTTAGATGCACCCATTGATCTGGTCTAGCTCTTTCTGGTGGGTTTCCCATGTTTGTGGAGTTGAGTCCGGAGTCGGACGTATTTCCTTCCCGTCCCTCTCAGAGTGCCCCAGACGTGCCACAGACATCGCGCTCCTCATTGACGGCTCGGGCAGCATCAGAGCTGAGGACTTTGCAAAGATGAAGACGTTTCTCTCTGAGATCATGAAGCGTTTCTCCAGTACCGACACGCAGGTAACGGGCAGAGGCTGAACCTTGACTACATATCCTGCCCCTCGCAGTCAGTGCTGACCCCAATGCCCCACTGCGGCACTAGGGGGTGCTGTGCTGCAGGGAGCAGCAATGGATTTTGCATCCAAAACCAGGAAAAAATTCCCCCAGAACCAGCTACATCCTGCCGCCTGCCCCAGCCCTTAGCTCAGTCTGATTCCTGCTTTTCTGACCTTCCACCCCTGGGGTTGTTTTTCTCCCTTCTCCCCTGTCTCCTGCAGTTCGCTCTCATGCAGTACTCACACAAATTTAGAGACCACTTCGACTTCTTCCAGTACAGAAGGAGTCGCGACCCTGATCAACTCCTCAGATCGGTTTGGCAGCTCAGGGGAGCGACATATACGGCCACCGCCATCCAGAAAGTGGTGTAGGTATTGCCCTGCTCCCTATGCTGACTCCACAGGGAATGGGCTGTAAGGACATGCAAGCTAAGGGGTAGGGACTCAGGGTTCCTGGGTTCTATCCCCAGCTGTGGGAGGGGTGTGGCCACTAGCATGGGGTGGAGAGGGATAGCTCAGCAGTTTGAGCATTGGCCTGTTGAACCCAGTGTTGTGAGTTCAATCCTTGAGGGGGCCATTTAGGGATATGGGGCAAAAATCTGTTGGATTATTTGATGGGGGATTGATCCTGCTTTGAGCAGGGGACTGGACTAGGTCAGGGGCTGGCAGCCTTTCAGAAGTGATGTTCCAAGTCTTCATTTATTCACTCTAATTTAAGGTTCCGTGTGCCGGTAATACATTTTAACATTTTTAGAAGGTCTCTTTCTATAAGTCTATCATATAGAACTAAACTATTGTTGTATGTAAAGTAAATAAGATTTTTTAAAATGTTTAAGAAGCTTCATTTAAAATAAAATTAAAATGCAAAGATCCCCAGACTGGTGGCCAGAACCCAGGCAGTGCGAGTGCCACTGAAAATCAGCTCGCGTGCCGCCTTCGGCACCCGTGCCATAGGTTGCCTACCACTGGACTAGATGACCTCCTGAGGTCCCTTCCAACCCTGACATTCTGTGATTCAATGAAAGCAGGGTGAGGATGCTGTGAGCCAGGACTCTGGGATTCTATTGCCAGCTCTGAGCCTGTGTTGTATTGTGACTTTAAAGAAGTCAGGTCCCCTCACTGTGCCTCAGTTTCCCCATCAGTATAATGGGGATATGACAGTGACCTCCTTTGTAAAGGACTTTGAGATCTGCAATGCCAAAGCAGTGGACAAGCTCTAGGTGTTATTATGTGTCAATAACCCTCCCATGCCTTCCCCACCCCCTTTTTCCAGGCAGGAGCTGTTCATCTCTTGGAAAGGAGCTCGGGATGAAGCCACCAAGATTCTCATTGTGATCACAGATGGGGAGAAATCTGGAGATCCGCTGTCATATTCAGACGTCATCCCCGAGGCTGAGAGAGCTGGGATCATCCGCTACGCCATTGGGGTGAGCCGTGGCTGTGTGGAGAACTAGTGTGGATCTGAGCCCAGGTCCAGGTTCCCATCAGATAAGGGAGAAGAACTGACCCTGGGTTGTAACTGGGCCAGCGTGTGACATTATAGGAGAGCTGGAGCTCCTCTGTTGTTCAGGTTGAGCAGAGCTTTCTGGTACAGGTCTGGTTTTCTGCCTGGCCTGTGGTCCATGTGCTGACTCAGATTGTTTTGAAATGTGTTCTGCCTCATGGGGACACAGATTAGGATTAATGGTCCAAATTTATGGTCACTTGAACAGGGGGCTCCTGACATACACCCTCACCCCCCCGTTAAACAGCAAAATCACCTGTTCTTTTTTGCACACACCTGAAGCTCAAAAAGTGGCTCTGAACCTCCCCAAACCGATCTCAGTCACTTGACATTTATCTCTGCTAGCGCACGGCCCCCACTGCCCCTGTGGGGAAGAAGTATTCAAAAGATTATTAATCTTAGACACTGGATGTCTAGAATGGCACACGTCAAACTGCTGAACCAAAGAGAAAATGTAGAATTAAATGAATTAAAAATCTTAAATGAGTCCACATGTTCCATAGAATCTCTATGGATAGTAATTCCATGCTCGAATAAGAATATAACAATAGGTATCTATTATCGACCACCTGATCAGGACAGTGATAGTGATGATGAAATGCTAAGGGAGATTAGAGAGGCTGTCAAAATAAAGAACTCAATAATAATGGGGGATTTCAATTATTCCCATATTGACTGGGTACATGTCACCTCAGGACGAAATGCAGAGACAAAATTTCTCGATACTTTAAATGACTGCTTCTTAGAGCAGCCGGTACAGGAACCCACAAGGGGAGAAGCAACTCTTGATTTAGTCCTGAGTGAAGCGCAGAGTCTGGTCCAAGGGGTAACTATAACAGGACCGTTTGGAAATAGTGACCATAATATAATAACATTTAACATTCCTGTGCTGGGAAGAACACGTCAACAGCCCACTACTGTGGCATTTAATTTCAGAAAGGGGAACTATGCAAAAATGAGGGGGTTAGTTAAACAGAAATTAAAAGGTATAGTGACTAAAGTGAAATCCCTGCAAACTGAACGGACACTTTTCAAAGACACCATAACAGAGGCCCAACTTAAATGTATACCCCAAATGAAAAAACACAGTCAAAGAACTAAAAAAGACCCACCATGTAAAAGAAGCAGTGAGAGATAAAAACACATCTTTTAAAAAGTGGAAGTCAAATCCAAAAAGTGGAAGTATATAAAAAGGAGCATAAAGGTAATAACAAGTTTTTTAAGTACATCAGAAACAGGAAGCCTCTAAACAACCAGCGGGGCCCCTGGATGATCGAGATACAAAAGAAGCACTTAAAGATGATAAAGTCATTGTGGAGAAATTAAATGAATTCTTTGCTTCAATCTTCACAACTGAGGATGTTAGAGAGATTCCCAAACCTGAACGGTCTTTTGTAGGGGACAAATCTGAGGAATTGTCACAGATTGAAGTGTCATTAGAGGAGGTCACAGATTGAAGTGTCATTAGAGGAGGTTTTGGAATTAATTAATTGATAAACTTAACAGTAATTAATTGATAAACTTAACAGTAACAAGTCATCGGGACCAGATGGCATTCACCCAAGAGTTCTGAAGGAACTCAAATGTGAAATTGCGGAACTATTAACTATGGTTTGTAACCTATCCTTTAAATCAGCTTCTGTACCCAATGACTGGAAGATAGCTAATGTAACACCAATATTTAAAAAGGGCTCTAGAGGTTATCCCAGCAATTACAGACCGCTAAGTCTAACATCCATACCGGGCAATTTAGTTGAAACAATAGTAAAGAATAAAATTTTCAGGCACATAGAAGAACATAAACTGTTGGGCAAAAGTCAACATGGTTTCTGTAAAGGGAAATCATGTCTTACTAATCTATTAGAGGTCTTTGAAGGGGTCAACAAACATGTGGACAAGGATCCAGTGGACATAGTGTACTTAGATTTCCAGAAAGCCTCTGACAAGGTCCCTCTCCAAAGCCTCTTACGTAAATTAAGTTGTCATGGGATAAGAGAGAAGATCTTTTCAAGGACTGAGAACTGGTTAAAAGACAGGGAACAAAGGGTAGGAATAAATGGTAAATTTTCTGAATGGAGAGGGGTTACTTGTGGTGTTCCCCAAGGGTCAGTCCTAGGACCAATCCTATTCAACTTATTCATAAATTATTTGGAGAAAGGAGTTAACAGTGAGGTGGAAAAGTTTGCAGATGATACTAAACGGCTCAAGATAGTTAAGACCAAAGCAGACTGTGAAGAACTTCAAAAAGATCTCACAAAACTAAATGATTGGGCAACAAAATGTCAAATAAAATTTAATGTGGATAAATGTAAAGTAATGCACCTCGGAAAAAATAACCCCAACTCTATATACAATATGTTGGGGGCTAATTTAGCTACAACTGATCAGAAAAAGATCTTGGACTCATTGTGGATAGTTCTCTAAAGACCTCCACACAGTGTGCAGCAGCAGTCAAGAAAGCAAACAGGATGTTAAGAATCATTTAAAAAGGGATAGAGAATAAAACGCAGAAAATCTTATTGCCCTTATATAAATCCATGGTGCGCCCACATCTTGAATACTGCATACAGATGTGGTCTCCTCCTCTCAAAAAAACCATACCCGCATTAGAAAAGGTTCAGAGAAGGACAACTAAAATGATTAGGGGTTTGGAACAGGTCCCATATTAGAAGAGATTAAAGAGGCTAGGACTTTTTAGCTTGGAAAAGAGGAGACTAAGGGGGGATATGATAGAGGTATATAAAATTATGAGTGGTGTGGAGAAAGTGAATAAGGAAAAGTTATTTACTTGTTCCCATAATAGAAGAACTAGGGGTCACCAAATAAAATTAATGGGCAGCAGGTTTAAAACAAATAAAAGGAAGTTCTTCACACAGCACACAGTCAACCTGTGGAACTCCTTGCCTGAGGAGGCTGTGAAGGCTAGGACTATAACAAGGTTTAAAAGAGACCTGGATAAATTCATGAAGGTTAAGTCCATTAATGGCTATTAGCCAGGCTGGGTAAGGAATGGTGTCCCTAGCCTCTGTTTGTCAGAGGAGAGTGAAAGATGGCAGGAGAGAGATCACTTGATCATTACCTGTTAGGTTCACTCACTCTGAGGCACCGGAACCGATTGCACGCAACCCACCCAGACTAGTGCAGTGGTCCCACCCCTTGTCCTGAAGCGTACCCGGAGACATTGCCCGCACTCACGCCTCACTACTCCCCGGAGATTGAGTCATGCCAGGCCCCAGAGCACTGACAATCCCCATGGCAAGGAGACCCCTGTGCCCCGCTGCTGGTACAACAGACATAACTCAGTGCTGAAATGGGGGAGGCTCCGTAACTCCAGGCACAAGGCCACCTCTCCTCACGTCACACTTGTGCTGAAATGCTCCAGCGGCCCCCGACTCCTCACTCACCATAGCGGCACTGAGCTGAGCCGTGTCTCTCTAGGGCCCAGCAGGGCTCGGGGGCAGATGGGTGTTGGTCCAGGGCTCTCGGCTGTGACTGACACCCATGCCCTGGTCTCCCCTGTACCTCCCTGTACTCCATGAAGGTTGGTGGTGCCTTCTCCAGTGATGATGCCCAACAGGAGCTCCATGTGATCGCCTCTGACCCCACCGCCGAGCACGTCTTCCGGGTGGACAATTTTGATGCCCTCCAGGGCATCCAGAACCAGCTGCAGGAAAAGATCTTTGCCATCGAAGGTACCAGAGCCGGGGGAGGGGCTGCACTGGCCCTGGGGCTCTGGAAATGGGTTTTCAGGGCCGAGATGGGACGGGGAGCTGCTGGGAATCCAGAGCTCAAATAGACCCCAAATATTCTCTTTCCCCATCCACCATGTATCCATTCATCTATCACCAGAAATGCCCCTGATGCCTTTCTCATCCGAGGGCCCCCGGGCAGGGGACTGGCGGCTCGAGGGGCTGAGGAATGGGACACGGGGCCTTTTCTCAAGGGGGTGCTGGATCCAGGTGGGGAGAGGGGCTGGCTCAGGGAATGGGACACGGGGCCTTTCCCGTCTATGATGGTCTCTCCCGGGTCTGTCTGTCTGTCTCTGCCTCCAGGCACCCAGTCCCAGAGCGGCAGCTCCTTTGAGCTGGAGATGTCTCAGGAAGGATTCAGCTCCCTGCTGTCCCCCGTGAGTGACGCCTGGCCCCGGGGCATGTCCCGTGCCGCCGGGCGCTGGGGCCCTGACCGCGCTTTCAAGCTAAGAAGGAGCTGGTTGGCTTAGTGCTTGCAGGGGAGACAATGCTTGACTAGCCCAGAGTGCTGCAGGAGCAGGGCAGGGGGCTTCCTCCCCTCCCCACCAGGGCAGGCACTAGGGGGGTTGGATCACAAAAAACCCCTTGGGGCTGCCAACTGATGTGCCAAGGCTACTCCTGCCCCTGCTTTCTTGCCCCTAATCAGCTTAGGACTCCAGAAATCCTGCCTGGCTTGAGTCAGACTCGCTAGCCTACTGCAAACCCAGACCCAGGTCTGAGCCACATCCTCCAACAGCTGTAGGCTCACCTAGAAGCAGGTTAAGAAATGTTCCTGTCTTTAACACTCAGATGCTCAACACCCAATAGGGTCCAAACCCCAAATAAATCTGTACAGGGTAAACTCATAGATTGTTCGCCCTCTATAACACTGATAGAGAGATATTCACAGCTGTTTGCGCCCCCCCCAGGTATTAATATATACTCCAGATTAATTAATAAGTAAAAAGTGATTTTATTAAGTACAGTAAGTAGGATTTAAGTGGTTCCTAGTAGTAACAGATAAGACAAAGTGAATTACCAAGTGAAATAAAATAAAACATGCAGATCTGTCTCTAATACAGTAATGAAACTGAATACAGATGAAATCTCACCCAATAAGCTTCCTTCTAGACACCCTCTAGTCTGGATCCAGCAATCACTCACACCCCTTGTAGTCACTGTCCTCTGTTCAAGTTTCTTTCAGGTATCCTTGGGGGTGGAGAAGGTCTCTCTTAAGCCAGCTGAAGACAAAATGGAGGGGTCTCACGGGGTTTAAATAGACTATTTCCTTTGGGTTGACACCCCTCCCTCCCCCTGTGTAGAATCCAGCTACAAAATGGAGTTTTGGAGTCACATGGGCACGTCACATGTCCCTGCACGACTGAGTTCCTTACCAGCCAAGCCACATTCCTGGGGAAGCTCAGATGTGGATGCGTATCTCCAGAGTCATTGTTGGCTTAAGTGGTTCTTGATACGGCACTTACTTACAGAATAGTCTTTTCTCAGGCTGCTGAGCAACTGCTTCACTGAGGCTATTTAAAATGAACCAAGTACACAGTCAAAGTTCATAACTTCGAGTACAACAACGACACACGCATACAAATAGGATGAATAGGTCCAGTAGATCATACCCTTTACAGAGATATGTTACGTGGCATGTGTAGCATAAAACATATTCTAGTTATGTCCTATATCAATCTACAAACGTATCCCCATGAAGCCTCATGGGATGCACCCATCACAAGGGGTCTATGCTGCAGCGAGTGGTGTGGGGACCTAGTAGGGGGTCTCTCTTCCCTGGCTGTCAGCACCGCCCTCAGTGTCCCAGCACAATGCTAGGGGGCGCTGTGCTGCAGGGGTGGCCTTGTCTAGTAAATACATGCTGGGCTGTCTGTTTTCTGTAATCAGTCCCCTTTGCTGTGCGTGTCGGTTTAGGACGGGTCTGTGCTGGGAGCGGTGGGAGCCTATGACTGGTCTGGTGGGATATACCTGTACGGGAGCAGCGAGAAGCCGAGCTTCATCAACGTTTCCAGAACCTCCACTGACATGAATGATGCTTACCTGGGTAAGAGAATACCCACAGAGCTTCCCGTACCTATTTAAACAGTCCCCCGCGCCCCACCCCAGAGGTGGCTGCATTTCAGTTCTGGGAAAGTTCTGTGCAGCACTGTTGTATGGCTGTTTCCCACTTCATGTCCCCACGTCTCTCTCTTCCTTTGAGGTTATTCGTCTCAGGTCATCACAGCCAATGGGCAGAGCAGCTACGTGGTGGGGGCCCCTCGCTACCAACACACCGGCAAAGTCGTCCTGTTCAGCCGAGATACCAAAGGTGGGGAATGGACATTCAGATCGGAGGTGTTTGGAGAACAGGTATGGGGAGCATTACTGGTAATATGGAGTGTGGGCGTGAGAGAAGGAGGAGGCTGGAGGAAGCCTGTAAGCTTTTGACATCATGTAATATTTGTATTTGGATTCACCTTCAGGAACGATTCAGTCAGGGAGCGTCAGGCAGGAGATAAACGTGACTGGTTTAGAGAATTGCACCGCAGCTGACATTGAGCATCTCTCCCACATCCCACTGTTATTATGTTCACTTAGAGTCTAGACAGAACTCATAAGATGGATATGGATGGAGGGCCAGACCCACCAAGGGACTTAGATGTTTTGATCCTGCCAGGGATCCATGAAGGGGGGAAGATAGGTGCGCTTCCAGCTATCCCTCATGTGGGGCCTCATCCAGTAGGTATGCTCAGGGCTAACGAGATCTTCACAAATCAGCCAGAAGAGACGAGGGAGGGCCTCCCTTATAGCAAATTCATGGCTGTGAAAAACGCATCTTGGACTATGAAATCTGGTCTCCCCTATGAAATCTGGTCTTTTGTGTACTTTTACCCTATCCTATACTATAGGATAAAAGTATACAAATGTAAACAACATTTCTCAAACTGGGGTTCCCTGCCTAAAGGGGGGCACGGTATTGCCACCCTTAATTCTTTACTGCTGCTGGTGGCAGCGCTGCCTTCAGAGCTGGGCACCCGGCCACCAGCCGCTGCTCTCCGGCCAGCCAGCTCTGAAGGCAGCACTGAAGTAAGGGTGGCACTACTGTGGCCCCCCTACAATAGCTTTGCGACCCCTTTTTGGGTTGGGAACCCCCATTTGAGAAACGCCAAGTCTTAAGGGCTTTGCATGTTTATATTTTGCCGTTTTAAATGCACGTTCCTATTTTGTTACAACGCCACGACATTTAAGATTTAAATATTTAAAACTGACAGTCAAGATTTTTAAAATGCCGTGACCGTGAAATGTACAAAAAATGGACTGTGAATTTGGTAGGGCCGTAGTTATAGCCTGGGGCTTAGAGTCTTCACCTAGCACATGGACAACTCCTGGTTTGAGTCCCTGCTTTGCCTGATGAGGAAGAAGGATTTAAGCAGCGTTCTGCTGTCTCTCAGGAAGCGCTCTGATCACTGGCCGTTAGGGTGCTTATGATTTGTACGTGTTCTGTGGCCCAACTGATATTTACTTAGTCAGTTAAAGTGGATCAACTTTAATAGGAGAGACAGAGGGAGCCCACAGCTCAGGGGTTAGGGCATTGACTTGAGAAATAGCAGACCCCTGTTTAACTCCTTCTCCTCCGACCACGTGTCCCAGATGGTGCCCTGCAGGTGGAGGAGCGCCTGTCTGCCCCCAGTTTGCAGATCATGCTGGGGTGTGGTAGGAAATGGGCAACTGGCTGCTTAGAGTAAGACAGTAGGGCACATGCCCTGCCCTTGGGGCAGCAACATAAGGAGCTTCTACCTCAAAAACGTAGGCGCCAAGTCAGGTTAGGCAGCTACAGGGGTCAGCAGCAGCCACAAAGGGGTTTTGTGGATCACAGAGGCACCTAAGTCTGGGGGTTAGGCACATAAGTACCTTTGTGGACCTGGGCTAGAGAGACTCAGGCAAGGAAAATAACATTGCAGGTGATATTAACGGTCTCTGAAAAGGATCACACAACACTAAAAAAGTGACTTTCTCCAAGGCCTAACTGCCTATACATGCCACCTAAACAAAACTTCTAACAGTGACTCAGTCGGTGAATAAACTTTACTTGTGCTAGCACAGCCACTAAAAAGAAATGCACCACAATTAGCATTCAGCATCTCTCCAAGATCTAACTTCCCTATACGTTCAGGAACACGTACGGCGATAACGCCACCTGCTGTGCCGCAGGAGGGTGAGTCTAAGGATGGAATGGACATTGGGACTGAATCCTTATCCCCAGAGGGTGAGAAGGGTCCCAGTGGGAGGAGGAGGGAGTGACTAGATTGAGGGGATGACTTATCTGCCTCTCCAGGTCGGCTCGTATTTCGGGGGTACACTGTGCTCTGTGGACCTCGACAGAGATGGGAATACAGACCTGGTTCTGATTGGAGCCCCCATGTACTATACACCCCTGAATGGAGGACAGGTCTACAACTGCCTGATTAATTGGCGGGTAAGAAAGAGGATGGAGCCAGGGGGAAGACGGATGGCCTGGGAGTTCTTTGCCTGCACTGCCGTGGGGTTGTGATGCTGGGACAATTAACAAGGCAGTAGCAGGCGCGGTGCTCCAGGGAGCAGGTTGGGGGGGATCATTAGGGGACCCTCTTACCTGCCAGTCAGTGCCCCAGAGCGGCACCGAGAGGCGCTGTGCTGCAGAGAGAGGGAAAGGGGGACAGTAGGGGTGGGGGAGGGGGCTCTCTGCTGGCTGTCGGTGCTGATCCTTTCCCCGTGTGTCTCTTTCAATGGGGCCTGCAGGGGATGACACTGATCTGCACCAAGACACTGCAGGGCCAGCCGGGGCAGGCGTTCGGGCGCTTCGGAGCCAGCATGTCCGAAATCGGGGACATCAGCGGGGACGGACAGACGGACGTGGCCATCGGGGCCCCCATGGAGAACAACAATCGCGGGGCCTTGTACATCTTCCATGGGGAAAAGGGAGGCCTCAGTCCCCAGTACAGACAGGTGAGCCCAGCTCCTATGGGGAGGGGTCAGTACACAGCTCTGAAGAGGCATCATGGGGGCCCCATGGCCCCCTAGTGCCTATTAACCTGAAACTGCCTGTAGCTAAAGAATGACTCACTGGTGCGGCGCCTCCTGCTGATCATCTTGGGAACTAACTCTTCCCAGCCTTAAGAGAGCCCCCTGCGGGCCGGTGTCTTGCCTGCCGCTGGCCCCATGTCCCTCCCGGACCCCAACCCTTTTCCTCAGGGTTCTGCCCCAAGCAGCGCCCCCTCACTCTGGCTCCAACCCTCGAAACCCACCTTGCCTCTGTGGCTACTGCCAGTCATCCTCTAGCCCCCACTCACTGGGGCAGACTGCAGGTTGTAATGGCCCCTCATCATTGGCAAGGCGGGGTTAGGACCTGCTGCCTTTGCCTGTCCTCAGGCTGCCTCTCTGCGGCCCCCGTACCTTTTCATAGGCCTTCCTCAAGGCCTGCAGCCTTGGGGATTTACCAGGCTAGAGCTCCCCCGCTCCCTTGCCCTATTCCCCCCATTGCCCTGCTTCAGGCAGCCAACTTCTTCCTGCTCCAGGGCTAGAGTGAGACTCTCTCAGCTCCTGGCCCCCAGCCCTCTTATAAGGGCCAGCTGGGCCCTGATTGGCCACAGCTGTGGCTGCTTCTCCAATCAGCCTAATTTGGCTGCTTTTAACCCCTGTTCTCCAGGAGAGGGGCAGCTGCTCCAATACATTTCTTGTCCTCTGATGCCCCCTAGTGCCCATCGTACAGTACAGTGCCCCTTCCCCACCCCTCACCCTCTACTGCCCCCTAGTGCCCGTTATACAGTACAGCGCCCCTTCCCCACCCCTTACTGCTCTCTCTGCCCCACAGCGCATCGAGGGGTCGCTGTTTCCCAGCAGGCTGCACTACTTTGGCCAGGCCATCAGTGGCGGGACAGACCTGACAGGGGACGGACTCTCAGACATCGCAGTGGGGGCACAAGGGCAGGTCCTGCTGCTGAGGTGAGTTCCTCTGTGTCGTTGTACTGCTCCACATGGCAATCACAGACAGCACCAGTGTGTGTGTGTGTGTGTGTGTGTGTGTGACTGCTGCCCCCTGCTGGAGAAAGGCACGACAGCTCTACTGATCCCTTCTCAGCCCCCCAGCATCTCCTCTAGCAGAGCTGCGTGTCCATAACTCGTCTCCCTGGGGTGCTGTGAGCACATCCAGGCTGGGTGGGAGGTTCAGGGGAGGAGGGGCCTGGCCCCATTGCAGGGAGCAGCTGGGTGATGGTTCTTTTCCCCCATGGCAGGTCCAGGCCAGTGCTCAGAGTTGGGGTCTCCATCAGCTTCCAGCCCCCCACCATCCCCACCTCGGCCTTCAACTGCCAGGAGCAGGAGCAGCTCAACACAGAGGCCAGCAGGGCAGAGGTCTGCTTCACCGTCACTAAGAGCACCAGGGACAGCCTAGGTCAGACCAACCCCACCCCCCGTTCTCCTCCCCCCACACCCAGCCGGCCAGTCCCCTGCTCTGGGGATGGATCAGAGCCAATGCCCTCTACAGGGGAAAGGCCCCATGTTCTGTATCCCATTAATGATCCTGCTCTCACATCTCTCTCCGCTCACCCATAGGCAACAGGATCTCCAGCACCATCCAGTACAGCCTGGCCCTGGATCCTGGGAGGACGAAGATCCGAGCTGCCTTTGACTCCACCGGCCCCGTCCTGAGCAGGGAGCTGCGGCTCGGCATCGAGAGGAAATGTGAGACGTACCAGATAACGTTACCTGTGAGTGCGGGGTCCCGGCTCCTTCCCCTCCCGCTGTGTCTGGCCCTCCAGCCCTGCCCCTTGCTCCCAAATCACCCAGAGAACAAACCTCTCTCTGCATCCCTCCTTTCCTCATGGGTCCCGACATGTCTCTCTGTCTCCCCAGCTCTGCCCTGAGGACACCCTGACCCCCATCACCCTGCGTCTCAACTACACCCTGATGGGGGAGCCCATCGCTGCTGCCAGCTCCCTCAGACCCATCCTGAGCGAGGACTCTGTGCCGGTGTCTGCAGGCTCGGTAAGACCTCCAAGGCCTGGCAGCGGTGTTTGTGACTGTCTGCAGAGGTTTTAGTAGGTGTGCTTCTGGTTATGGTGCCTATGCAGACTGTATCCATGCTTGGTGTTAATGAGTGAGATTGTGGTGGGGGTGAGTGTTTGAGGTTTTAGAGGTTGTGTTGTTGGTGACGTTGTTGATTCAGACCATGGTGATCTTGGTGAGGTTGTAGTGATTGTGTTGGTGACACTGGTTTAGATTACTCTGTAGTGGTCTTGATGGCAGTGTGAGGTGAGGTTATAGTGGTTTTGTTGTTGTTGATATTGCTGGTTCAGACTATACTGATCTTGATGACTGTGTGAAGCAAGGCTGCAAGGTTGGGGTGGCTGTGTTGTTAATACTGATGTTGTTACAGAACATATTTGTGGTGTTGGGGAGACTGTAGTGTTGTTGGTGACAATGTTGGTTGAGGATGTTATGGTTGTATTGTAAGTTACATGGCTGGGACAATATTGGTATGTGGTTGTGATATAGACTATAATGTTGGTGGAAGGGTATGGTTACACTTACAAAATTATAGCGCTATTGCTTATAGCGCTCGCCTTATACAGCAATAATAATAGCGCTATTGTATGTCCACACTGAGCTGCTCCAGCGCTATAGCATGGCCACATTTGCGGCAGTTAATACGGCATTAAGAGCAGCGCATTAGGGCAGGTATCCCACAGTACACCTCTTCCTGATCTGGCGCAATGGCTTGTGGTAGGGGGGGCGTCACTTGCGGGGCATTCTATATCCTGTTTGAACTACCCATGATGCTTTTTGGCATATCCCAGCAATCCCTGTGTTTCCTTCCACCTCCGGCGCCATCTTTCAAGGGTTTCAGCAAGGCACGCTCCGTCTTCCATTGTCGAGTGCTGCAATGAATCCAGAACTGCTGAGGGACATGCTGACGACTGTCGCCAGCACATCTCTGTGTGCAGTGGAGTTATTCCTTGACATGCAGGATGACAGTGATGATTCTGAAGACGAGATCGAAGCGGTGAATGCATTCGACACAAAGCTGCTTGTCTCATTAACGGACATGCTCACGGCTGTTGAACGCCGCTTCTGGGCACGGGAAATGAGCACAGAGTGGTGGGATCGCATCGTCATGCAAGTCTGGGACGACGAGCAGTGGCTGCAAAACTTTCGAATGAGAAAAGCCACTTTCATGGGACTGTGTGCTGAACTCGCCCCTGCCCTGCGGTGCAAGGACATCAGACTGAGAGCTGCCCTCCCGGTGGAGAAGCGGGTGGCTATCGCGATCTGGAAGCTGGCTACCCCAGACAGCTACCGATCGGTGGCCAACCAGTTTGGGGTTGGAAAGTCGACCGTTGGAGTTGTGCTGATGCAAGTGTGCAGGGCCATCAATCGCATCCTGCTACGAAAAATCGTGACTCTGGATAACGTGCATGACATCGTGGCTGGCTTTGAAGAAATGGGTTTCCCTAACTGTGGTGGGGCGATAGATGGGACCCATATACCCATTCTCGCGCCCGCCCACCTAGCTGAGGAGTACGTTAACCGAAAGGGGTACTTCTCCATGGTTCTCCAGGCGCTTGTGGATCACCGTGGGCGTTTTACTGACATTAACGCTGGCTGGTCTGGAAAGGTGCATGACGCACGCATCTTCCGCAACACCGGCCTGTTCATGAAGCTGCAAGCCGGGACTTTTTTCCCAGACCAGAGGATCCCCGTGGGGGAAGTGGAAATGCCCATAGTGATTCTTGGTGACCCTGCTTACCCTTTAATGCCCTGGCTCATGAAACCGTACACAGGGAGCCTGGACAGCAGTCAGGAAAGGTTCAACTACAGGCTTAGCCGTTGTCGAATGACTGTGGAGTGTGCTTTTGGGCGTCTGAAGGCGCGCTGGCGTTGTCTTTATGGGAGGCTAGATTTGGCCGAGGGTAGTATCTCCACGGTTATTTCCGCATGCTGTGCCCTACATAATCTTTGTGAGCGGAAGGGCGAAGGCTTCACTCAGGCATGGTCCTCTGAGGTTCAACGCCTGGAGGCCACATATGCCCAGCCAGAGAGCAGGGTTCATGGAGGGGACCAGCGCGAGGCTGTTAGGATCAGGGAAGCCTTGAGGGAGCATTTTGAGGCTGAAAGCCAGTTCTGAAGTGAGGTGCAGATGGAGGGAGGGAGGGAGGGAGGGAGCATTCTTTTAACAGGAACAGGCATTTGCTTTTCTGTAGCCTGTAATAATGTATGTACACTTAATAAAAAAAACCCATTTATTAAGAAGACAATTCATTTATTGAACAGGTACTTCGGTTGCTGAAAGAAAATATTGTGATGCATGTGAGGGGGAAGGCAGGGGAGGTGCAATGGGGGTGTCGTGGGGTCAGTCAGAGATCGGAGTATGTCCGGGTCTCTGAGTCTCCAGTGCCCTCAAACTGGCCATGTCCCCCGAACCCCATTTGCGGTGGCCAGTAAGGCATGTTATTAGGGGTAGACTGCAGTGGATAATGGTCTGGGGTCTGGGGGTTGTCCGGTGAAGACAGAGGGGTTGGAGGCAGCTGTGGATGGTGATAACCATTTGGCTGATGATACTGGCCTGGAGGGTACAGAGGCAAGGAAGGGGAAGGGAGTTGGGGCAAACGATAATTGGGGTGGTGGGTGCGGAGCTTCTGCTCCTGAAGGGTGACAAGCCGCTGCATAGTCTGCAATTGAAGCTGCAGTAATGAGAGCAGCTTGTCGGTGCTTTTCCGGCGGTGAATCGTGTTCTCCTTCCGCGCCTTCTCCCTCAACTTGCTCTCATTCTCCCTCCACCTCTGTGCAACTCGATTCTCCGTTACAGCCTGTTGCATTACTTGCTGTACAAGATCCTCTTTGCTCCTTCGTGGCCGCTTCCTCAGTCGCCTGAGCCTCTCAGCTGTTGATAAGAGTGATGGCGAAGGGGTGAAGGACGACCCTTCTAAAATAAAAAGATACATTTCACAGTGGTTCCCTTGTAAAGAGCAGACATGCCTATCATTCCCCCGCATTCCCCGTTTGCCTGTCCCGCAGACAGCACAGATACAGCAACGGAGCCCCTGCCATGGTGAGTGCACTCCAGAGGCAAGGGAAATGATTTTTTCCCTGCCCTAGACAAGCTGTGCCGGGGGAGGGGGTGGGGAGTGCTGGTAAGTTGCAGGAGCCCTACTCTGAACACTGTTCCAACATTCTCCGTAGGTGTTTGTCCTGGAAGATATCTCGTTGCTTCGAGTCACTGAGGAGCAAAGGGAAGGGATTTTATTAAGATGCGGCTTCCGCCCAGGGCCATATGCAGCGTGCCTATGTGCAGCAATGCTCCCCCCACCCATTGTAGCACAGTGGCAGGGACTAGTGACCGGGACCGGGACGGGGACCACGCTGGCTCTCCCGGGAAACCTGCGCAGGCGCATTGCAAGTGCTCTTATTGAGACCTTTGAAGAGATTACTGATGATGACTACCGCGAGGTGATAGACTACATCAGTGCACTATTCCACATGTAGGCAAGCATGCAAGCATCCCCTTCCACCCCAAGCTGCCTGCCTTCCCCATAGAAAAGCAGCTTTACCGCCGCAATGCACTGCTGAGCTGCCCCCTGCAACCGCCGGACGCTGTGGCTGTCCGCCCTCCTCCTGGCTTTAGAGGAGAGCTCCTGGCTGCATGCCCCCCTGCCCTCCTCCTGGCTTGAACAGAGCACCAGGTGGAATGCCCCCCTCATCCCTTTCCACCCCAAGCTGCCAGCCTTCCCCATAGAAAAGCAGCTTTACCTCCGCAATCCGCTGCTGAGCTGGCCCCTGCAACCGCCGGACGCTGTGGCTGGCTGCCCTCCTGGGTTGAGAAAAGCTCCTGGCTGCATGCGTCCAGGGACTCCTCCGTGCCCTGGGTCGCTGCTGCCTCGTCCTCATCCTCCTCCTCTTCTTCATCCTCCTGCTCTTCGTCCTCCTCCTCACCCCCCCCCTTCACTGGTGGGCTGGGAAGTGTCCGTGGTGGTCGATGGAGTGACCGTGGGATCACCACCAAGTATCGCGTGCAGCTCCTTATAAAATCTGCAAGTCACCGGGGCTGCCCCAGAGCGGCCGTTTGCCTCGCGGGCTTTGCGATACGCATTCCTAAGCTCCTTTACCTTAACACGGCACTGCAGAGTGTCCCGCTCATGGCCTCTTTCTGCCAAGGCCCGTGATATCTGCCCATAGGTGTCAAAATTCCTGCAGCTAGACCGCAGCTGAGACTGAACAGCCTCTTCCCCCCAGCAGCTGATGAGGTCCAGCACCTCACTATTGCTCCATGCTGGGGATCGCCTATTGCGAGGAGGCATGGCACGTGGAGTCATGATGATCAATCTGAATGATCACCTGCAACGATTCCCTGAGACCACGCCACGCAATCAATCAGATCAATGAGAATGATCACCTGCAAGGATTCCCTGAGACCACGCCACACAATCAATCAGATCAATGAGAATGATCACTTGCAAGGGTTCCCTGAGAGCACGCCACGCTTGGCTGGAGCAAACAGGAAGGGGATTTTCAAATTTCCCTGGAACTTTAAAGGGCGGGTCTGACGTGTGGTCACCTGAGGACAGGACAAAAGAGTTTGCAAGTGATGACCAGAGTGGCTCGAATGGGAATTATGGGACAGGCTGGAGGCCAATTAATACGCAGTGAGTGTCCACATTCTTCCTGTAGCGCTACAGCAGGTGCGCTACAGCCCTTATTCCCCATGAGGAGGTGGATTTATAACAGCGCTATAACTCCGCGGTTATAGCGCTATTAGTGCCTTGCCAGTGTGGACGGAGAGTAGGTTATAGCACTCGTAGGGGCTTTATAGCGCTATAAAGTGCCAGTGTAACCATGGCCGAAGTGTAGTCTTAGGTAGAGTGGGTGAGTTGTTGTGACAGTGTTGGTTCAGATTTTGTTGGTACTGATTGGGGTTGTGGTTGAGACTATAGAGGTGTTGCTGACAGCATTGGTTGTGATTCCAGGGTCTGTATTGTTGGTAACAATGTTGTTTCAGACTACATTTTTAGTGGTGGTTGATGAGATTGTAACGGTATCGGTTACAGTGTTGGCTTAGATGGTAGTAGTTATGATGTTGGTAACAGTGTTGGTTAACCCTTTATTGACTGTGGTGGTGACGGCAGAGTTGGTAGTGTGGTTCATAGTGTTGGCAGAGGTTGCTGCAGCTACACTGCTGGTGACACTGTCAACTCGGTATTGGGGCTGTTGGTTGTTGCGGCTGAGAATGCAATTGTGGTGGGGACAGTGCTGGGGGAGGTTATTGCAGGTGTCTTCCTGGTGACGGTGTTAGTTCAGATTGTACTGGTAGAGGTGGTGACAATTGAGATTGTAGAGTGAGTGACAGTGTCGACTGAGTTTCACTCCAATTCACCCTGGTGCCTGCTTTCTCCCCCCAACTCTTCCCGAATCTCTCCCCAGCTCCCGTTTGAGAAGGACTGCGGCAGTGACAAAATCTGCACTGATGAACTACAAATTTCCTTCAATTTCTCAGGGTGAGTCACCCCCTCTGCCTCCTCCCTCACACACCATGGTGGGGCCCCGTCTACTCCATCAGGCCTCAGATCATGCCACGTTTCCATATTGCTTCTGAGTGGGCACTGTTATAGGAAGCTCACCCCTTTCTCTCCCCTTAGCTTGAACACCCTGGTGGTGGGGGTCACCCCTGAACTCAACACCATCGTTTCCATCCAGAACCGCGGGGAGAATTCCTACAGCACCACGGTGCGGTTCTCCTACCCGGCCGCGCTGTCCTACCGCCGGGTGCTGCTGCTCCAGGTACCACCCAATCCCCCCAAGCACTGTGGACATGGGGGGGCAGGACACAGGGGACGGATGTAAGAGATCAGCTGGTGCAGACAGCGGGCGGGGGCTCAGCAGGGGGCGCTGTGCTGCAGGGAGGGGGTGGGGTGTCAGCAGGGGGCGCTGTGCTGCAGGGAGGGGGTGGGGTGTCAGCAGGGGGCGCTGTGCTGCAGGGAGGGGCGTGGGGCTCAGTGGGGGGCGCTGTGCTGCAGGGAGGGGATGGGGGTTTCTGCAGGGGGCGCTGTGGCCCCGTTTCTCACTGGCTGGTCTCCCACGCTCAGTCTAACAGGGGGGCTGTGGCCGTTAAGTGCAGCTCGGCCGTGGGCTCCGAGGAGCAGACTCAGAGGAACAGCACCTGCCATGTCAACCACCCCATCTTCTGGAGCGGGGCTGAGGTAGGGAGGGGCCCTGGCCCGTGGCCTCCCCAGGGGTGAGCCCAGCTGGGAGCAGAGAGGGGCCGTTCCCAGGAGTCAGCCCAGCCCGTGACAAGAGCTGTGCTGGGGAAAGCGCCCGGGGGAGCCCGGAGAGTCAGTGCAAACAGAGCCCTGAGGTCACTCTGGGGCTGGGGTCAGGCCCTGCCGGGGCTGGAAACCAAGGGCCAGACTTGGGGGAGCTGGAAATCAGGCCTCACAGGGGGAGAAAATAGTGAGGGTAAAACACTCTCTCCAGCAACGGGCGCAAAGGGGAGGATCAAAGCCTCAGTGAACACGTTACACTGCAAAGGCCTTGGCTGATTTCTTCTGCGCCTGTCAGAGAAGGATGGTTAATGGGGTGTTGCCACGGCCCAGAGCCAGCTGAGGTCGTGGATCCCAAACCCCAAACCGGGCTAACGCTGTGGGGCAGGGACAGGGTCACGTTCACACCTTTGCCTCCCTGGACCCGTTGATTCCATTTAAGTTCACACAAGAGACCCCCTGATCCCCTGTGTCTGCCCCGCCCCCGCAGTCTCTGGCAGTTCCCCAGGCCCTGACTCTCACCCCCTGTGTTTTCCAGGCCGTCTTCGTCGCCACCTTCGACGTCTCCCCTGAGGCCGACCTGGGGGACAGGCTGCAGATCACGGCTACCGCCAGCAGGTGAGGGGACTGGGCAGGGCCGGGGGGCGGGGTGGGGGCAGTGGGAGGGGACCTTGCCCGGCGCAGGACAGTGACCTATGGTGCAGTCTCCCTGCACAGGTATCTGCCTGCGTCTCCTCACCTCTCTCTCCTTTGCCCTCCCCTCCCCCAGTTACAATGGCGGCCCCACCACCGAGCGCATGATTCACCGGGCGGAGCTGCCGGTCAAGTACGGCATCTTCATCATCCTCACCAGGTAGGTCAGTGCGGAGACCGAGGGGAGAGCGCCCCCTGCTGGGCCCCCTGTTCCCTGCAGCACAGCGCCCCCTAGCGCCGCACGAGGCCATAGGTGCCAGCACTGATTGCAAGGGGAGAGCGCCCCCTACTGAGCCCTGCCCTGTAGCACAGCGCCCCCTTCTGGACATGACACCCCACCACCCCTCTCCAGCCCCGTCCATCCCACTCCCGTCTCTCTCCTTCCTTCCATCCTTTTCCTCCCCCAGCCTCGAGCAGTCGACCAAGTACGTCAACTTCTCCTCCGCGGAGGCAGGGACAAGTGTGCCAGTGACACATCGGTACGAGGTGAGGCCGGCGGCTCAGAGTGTGAGGGGGGAGACGGGGGAAGAGGGAGGGAGTGGATCTGCCTGAGTCAGATTTAGTGGGTTAAAGTGTGGAGGGATGGGAGTGAGCAGGGAGCCAGGACTCCTGGGTTCTATCCCCAGCTCTGGCAGGGGAGTGGGGTCAGAGGGTCAGAGCGGGGGCTGGGGATCAGAACTCCTGGGTTCTCTTCCTGCAGTGTCCTATGGTGAGTCTGTTTCTTTCAGGTCAAGAATCTGCGGCAGCGACGCGTCCCCTTCTCAGTCACATTCCAGTTCCCCGTGGAGCTGAGCGGGGTCCGGGTGTGGGACGCCTCCGAGGTCGTCCCCTCCAAGGTACCTGCCTCTCCCTGGCTGTGTGTGATGGGCCCAGTGACACCTGCTCTGCCCTACATTGCCCCCTGCTGGGACAGGCTGCTTACAGGGGAAACACACCGTATCCCCACCCCCTAAACCAGCCAGTCCCCTGTCCTAGGGCCGGATTGTAGCCAATGCCCCTGAGAGGGGAAAGACCCCGTGTCCCCTTCCCACCCCCATCAACACCGTGTGTCTCTCCCTCCCCAGCCCCAGCTGGCTCAGTGCAGCAGTGAGGTGGAAACACCTGGTTCAAAGGACTTTGTGAAGCAGATGAGCGAGCGCCCCCTGCTGGTGAGTACAGGCCAATGCGGGTCCCATCAGCTCTTCTCCCTTGGCACTAACACAGACAGCGAGTGGGGAGCTGGGCTTGGGGAGGGACCCCCTGCTATAGACAGACCCAGACCCTTATGGCCATGCCTAGCCCCTGCACGCCACCGACCTCACCCAGCGATATCCTTCCACCCCCAGGACTGCTCCGTGGCCACCTGTAAGAAGATCCGGTGCACAATCACCTCCCTGGAAATGCAGCAGCCGCTGGAGTTCATGATCAAAGGGAACGTCAGCTTCCAGTGGGTCTCCCAGGTACGAGAGCTGCCTCTGCCTCCCAGCGCCGGGCGAGGGATCCTCCCCACGTGAACATCCCCGGTGCCCCTCCCCAGAGCTGGCTGCATCTCAGTGCTGGGCAAGGGATCCCTGTGTGAACGGCCTGTAAATTGCTCTGGGTCCCCCTAGGACGATGCTCTGGGCTGGTTTGTGTCATTTCTGGTCAGGGACGGTGAATTTCTCTGTTCCAGACTCAGCAGCAGAAAGTGAGTCTGGTGAGCCAGGCCCGGATTGAATACGAGGAGCAGAAATACACCCAGGAGGAGGGATTCGTCCAGCGCCAGGTACCGGAGCGACTGCGCCCGGGAGAGAGAGAGCATCAGCTAGTGGTTAGAGCTGGGAGCCAGGACTCCTGGTTCTGTCCCTGGCTCTGATGGGGAATGAGACCAAGTGGATACAATGGGAGTTGCTGGGTGCCAGAACTCCTGGGTCCCCATCTCACGGCTCCTCTCCCCCAGGTGCAGACGGTGGTGGAGCGCACTGAGGTCTATAACTACCTGCCCATTATTGTGGGCAGCAGCGTGGGGGGACTGATCCTGCTGGCTCTCATCACCGCAGCCCTCTACAAGGTGAGTGGGGCAGGGCGTGGACCCTTCCCCCACTGCCCATCACCCTGGGGGCGGGGCCTGTGGCTCCCCCAGCTGGTGGAGGAGGGGAGAGGGTATTTTCTTTGCAGGGTCCCACACCCCATCCCCCCACCAGGCATGAGTCCATCTGTTTCTGTTCGTCTGGGTCTCACCATCTCCCCTCTGTCTCCTTCCAGTTCGGCTTCTTCAAGCGTCAATACAAGCAGAGGATGGATGGTGATGGGGCCGAGCCAGCCCAGAACAATGCCTCCCCTCCCCCCGACGCCCCCAAACAATAGTCCCTCCCCCATCTCCCCCATGGGCTGCTCCAGACACACACACCAAAGTGACAAGCTGGACTTGGAACATCCCCTCAGAGCATCCATGGCAGGGGGCTGGGAGCTCGGACTCCTGGGTTCTATCCCCAGTGCAGGGAGGAGAATGGGGTCTAGCGCATTAGAGCGGGAGGGGCTGAGTCTCTGCACCTCAGTTTCCCCACTTGTAACGTGAGGATAATTATCCTGCCATTTTCTATTTATACTGGGAGCCGTTTGGTGCCCGGCCTGACTCACTGTGAAGATGGCGCCCCCCAGAGTAATGGGATGTCTTGGTCTCAGCTGGGCGCTGGGCGGCACCAGAGCCCCCATCCCAGCCAGGGCCTCGAGGTGCTACCGGGGAACGTCGAATAAAGCCAAGCTCTTGGCGTCGTTCGCCTACCTTGCCTGATGTCTCAGGTCGTTTCAAACCGTCCCCACATACAGCGGGTGGGTTTGTGGGCGGGAAAGGGGGATGTGGTGAGGCTTCGGGCCAGGCTTGTGGCTCGACGGCGCCTCCTCCTGGCCCCTCTCTCCAGAGAAACCACCCGCAACTGTCCTCACACCCGCTGCCCTGACCCTGTCCCTCCTGCTGTGACCCAGACAGCCTGCTAGCTGGCTGCCCCTGGCAGTGCCCTCCGTCAGGGGAACCCAGACTGCCCCTCTTCTCTGGGGTCCCTTTACCAAGCAAGGGTCTGCATCTTCCCTAATCTCACTGCTCTCACCCCTAGATCCTAGGCAGACCCCTCTCTCCTGGGTCTCATGGATTCCTGCCTCTCCTTTCCTCTCCCTTCCCTGCCAAGCCTCACCCTGCAGCCTTCTCTCTGGTACCAGTCTCTTGGCCTGATGTAAACCCTGCCTGGTCCCTCACAAATGAGCTCACGTCCAATTAGCAGCCTCCTCGTAGCCTAAATCTCTCCCCTGTTTGCCGCTTCATTGCGCCTGCCTGGCCTACTTCAGCACCCTCCAGGCCAGTGTAGGGAGTAAGCCCCTTCACCGTGATTGAAAAGGACAAAATAAATTCCCTCCCCAGCTGATTTACCCTGTGGAACTCCCTGCCACATGAGGTGAGGAGGCCAAGCGCTGTGGTTAGAGCGAATGAGAGGTTGGTATGGCCCCTGAGCGGTGTGAGGTCAGTTCATAGGACCTGCAAGCCCTAGCCACAAAGTGATGACAGCTAGAGATCAGTCTGGTCAGCTTATCGAAAGGAAGATCAAGAGGGGACTTGTAGAGCTCTGGGCCTGAGCTCAGCCCCCACCATTGCCCCACCCCCCCGCTGCTTCCTTCAGCCCTCCACCCAGCCCCTCATCCTCCCTGCCCCCCTCCACCTCCCCATCTAGGGCTTAATTTGTCCCCCCAGGGGCTGCGTAAGTCTGCCGTGAAAAGTGATATAACAAATATACAGCTATCCGCGTTCACAGCAGCAGACTTACTAGCTAGCAAGTCTGAAACAAATATCGACCGAGAAAGCAAAACATGCCAGGCACGTTATCTGTGTTTCTCTTCGGTTGAGGTCCAGTAAAGAATAGAGACAACTGGATGTTATTTTTATTATTGAGTCTGCAGAAACCATGAATAAATGCCAGGGATTTGGACGTGGGTATGCGCAGATTCATTTGTTTTTTCTAAAGTTAATTGTGTGTTTAGCTGGTGTCAGGGTGGCTACCAGCAAGAGTTACTGGGGGCAGAGGGGAGGTCGAGCACCCTTGGGTGGGAGGAAGCCGGCGCCCCGGTATCACAGATCCACAGGCCCGGTGCTCTCCCATGGCTGTAGAGCCGTCCCTGGGAGGAGCCCTTCGCATGTCGGCCCCCGGTTAGTCACGCTCTCTCACTAGGGCAAGCCACTTGGCTTCACCACTTCCTGGGACTGAACTGTGGAGCCTTCCGCACCCCTGCTACACACCCTGAGCTCCCTGCAGCGAGTCTGCCGGAGTGGACAGCTGGGAGAGACTTGTACCCCCAAACTGAGCCATGCAGTGACCCCCACCCTCAGCAGCTGCAGGGACTCTCAGCCAGCGCTGTAAGAGCTGCCGGGTTATTAGAGGTCTGGAACACACAGAATGTTACAGCGCAGTCCATCTGGATCAGCCCAGAGCCCTCCGGCCTCTCTTTTGGTCCCAGTTCAGTAGAGCCTCCTGCTTCCAGCAGCCCACACTTAACCACTCCCCACCGAGCCTCTCCTCGGTCCTTTGTTCAGTCCTCGGTCCCCAGAGCTGGCTGCCCCCTCCTTCTGCAGCGAGTCTGCACCCCAGCACCCAGCACAGAAAGACCTCGGAGGCCTAGCGCGTTTCAGCAGAACAGTGGTAAACGTATTCTTTTTAACATGGGCTAAACAATGTAAGAACAGAAGAACGACCAAGCTGGGTCAGACTCATGGCCCATCTAGCCCAGTATCCTGTCTTCCAACAGTGGCCAATGCCAGAATGAACAGAACCGGGCAATTATCAAGTGATCAATCCCCAGCCGTCCACTCCCAGCTTCTGGCAGTCAGAGGCTCAGGGACACCCAGATCATAGGGTTGCGTCCTTGACCATCTTGGCTAATAGCCATTGATGCACCTGTCCTCCACAGAATCACAGTGTAGCAAGGGGACATGGTGGCCTCCCTCCAAGATTGACAGGGAAGAACCATCACCGGCTCCATAGTGGGCAGAGCCAGGAAGGCCACACCCACCCCGCTGGAAGTGTGGGGACGGGATAAGAAGTACAAAATTCGGGCCCTGCCACTCATTTGGGCTGGAGCTCCTGAGGGAGACAGATACTTCTTCCGCACTGAGGAGGACTTCTGTTACATCAAGGATTCGCCCGAGCTCCAGCTACTGCAGAGGTGCTGGGACTACCACCGGCCATCTATCCCAGGGAGATGGAGGATGACCCCAGGATCCAGGTACACCCCGAAGGGAGGGGAGGAAGTAGCCCAGCAACAGCTGACTGTATTCTGGCTGCTTTGCTGCCTGAACCTAGGTCAGGCTAATGTGGCTAGATTCCCTGCTGACCCAGTAGTGGGATACTCCACCACTGTTAGGGCCCTGGGCTGGGACCCAATGGAGTAGGATGGGCCCAGGACTCCCTATCTTCCTGCTGGCAACCCCACACCTGGGGTGGCAGCTTCCTCATCTCAAGCCGGGAGGCCTGCGATTATCTGCTGTCCACCAGAGCCAGGATGCCAAAGCCCCTTGGACTGGGCTTCTAGACTGACCTTCTTTGTACAAGATTTGGTGTAACTATAGGATCTTGGTTGCAACAATGATCTAGAGAGTCACAGTTCTTGTCAAGAATGTCACAGGTACTACATTTGGCCTTTTCCAGTCCAGGAATTTATCTAATTCTTCTCTGAACCCAGTTATACTTTTGGCCTTTACAACGTCCCCTGACAAGGTGTTCCACAGGTTGACTGTGTGCTGTGTGAAGACTGCTGAACTCCGCACCTACGCCAGTGATATGCAGCAAACCCTTCCAGGTTCTGTGATCACGTAGCCATCAGAATGTGGAACCCCTCAGCCCGTTAAATTGCATGAATGATCCTTGAGCCACTCAGAAATCGTACAGAGCACGGTCGAACAAATCACCCTCGTTTCAGCCCTACATCGCAGAACTGTACCATCCTGCACTGATCAGAAGCATGACCAGGATAAGCTCATTACTTAGTTCCCTCCTCAGTGCAGAGTGGCCATACAGCAGCCTTTGTAATCTAAGCTAAGATTTCCCAAGTCCTTCAGCCCAAACCACACTGGTTTAGATAAAATATAGAACAGATTTATTAATGACAGAAAGATAGACTTTAAATTATTATAGATAACAGGCGTAGAGATCAAAGTTGGTTACCTAGGGGCTGGGCTACCTTGAGGTGGTGGGGTTCTAACTAAGATACGCAACTTCAGCTATGCTATTTGTGTAGCTGAAGTCGAAGTATCTTAGGTCGACTTACCTGGCCGTCCTCACAGTGGCGAGTCAATGGTGGCTGCTCCCCAGCTGACTATGCTCACTTCTTCTGCCGAGGTGGAGTACAGCCATCGATTCGGGGACTGATTTATCGCGTCTTGACGAGACGCGATAAATCGATCTCTGATACATCAAACACTATCCGCCAATCCGGCGGTTAGTATAATCATACCCTAAGGAATAAAAATAAACTGGCAGTCTAAATTCTACCTTTAGCAGACTAAGCAAAGTTTGAATCAAACTCTCACCCCACTGGATGTTACAGGCAGCTTACAAATCTTAGTTCTCAGACTGAACTCTTTATCTGCCAGACAGCCTTCCAGGTGTTGAGAAGTCAGAGGAGCATGATCCATCAATAAAGTGAATTTTGTTTGTTACACAAACACAGTTTAAGTCACTTGACAGCCCAGACAATGGCATAGAACCTTTTTTCCAGTGGCAGCATAACTTTGGTCAGTGGGTGTGTGAGGATAACTGCGGCAGACATTGTGAGGTCTTCAGACATGATGCTCAGGGGGCCCCGGAGGCAACTTTCGTGAGTTTTGCAAAACCATGTCCCTGCTCTGCTCCAGTCATCCATCGCCGGAGCTCGGCTAACACACGCCTCCACTCGCTCTCGTAACCCTCTGACCTTTCTTTAGCTCATCTGCACTTTGCAGCGCTCTTTGCACACCTGGCTCAGCGGCTTCTGTTTTGTTTTGTCTCCACAACCAGCACTGGTTGGCGAGTGCAAAGAGGAGGGAAGTGCCAAAACCACAAATGCAATGCTGCGGACGTGCGGCCTCCAGGGTTTGGAAATGGCCTCACGCGTGCACCCGATCTGCCTTCCTCGAGGGCAGAGGAAAGGGAAGTTTAAATATAGAGATCAGCCCCCTCTCCCCCCTGTTTGTAAGAAACGAGCAAGAGCTGGCGAGAGATAGAGACCGACGGGGAGAGAAATCAAGGCTGCTAGAAACGGGCTACCAGATATAAGTTCTGTTTATACTAGCTACAGCATCCACTCCTGCCATGCCTCACCTCAGAGGTAGCTGCATCTCAGGGCCAGGCAAGGATCCTTGTATAAACAGTCCTCATGCCTCACCCCAGAGGTGGTAGCAACAGGTGGAAATTTTAAGGCAAAAGGTCAAGTGCAGACAAGGCCAAAGAGAGAGATGTAGAAATGGATGGGGAAATGCAGAGTTCAGAAACCAGTGAGACATCTTGGTGTAAAACTTCTCCTATTATTATCTGGAACCTGGCCCGGGAGCCATTCATCCTCCTGCCCTCAGAGCCAAATCAGCACAGCATGGAAGAAAGGGAAGTGGTAAAACCGCAGATTGAGTGTTTTTGGAAAGAGGATTAGGCTCTGGGGAACCATCTTTCATATCCTCATGCCTGTCAACCTGCACAAGAACAAAGCACTTTCCAGGCTGTGCCTTAATACAGGAGGTCTCCTGCCCAGTGCTAAGATGCAGCTATTTCTAGGATGGTGCACAGGGGCTTTTTAACTGGGGATCCCTCAGCCAGCACTGAATTGCAGCTGCCTCTGGGGTGAAGCACAGAGGCTTTTATACAGGGATCCCTCACCCACTGCTGAGATACAACTGGCTCAAGTCAATAATTCTTTGTTGATACGCCAAGCTATACAATGGCTATCAAAGTGCAAAAAGACAGAGAGAAACCCAAGAGTTGTCCACGTGTTTTCTGGACACGTGTGGGGCGGGAAGTTGTAGATGGGAAGGTCTCAGTGCAGGTGTGTGTGATTGTGTATGTGGTTCTCACAGTGCAGTGCATGTGGAACAGCTTTGTGTGTGGTTGTTTCATTGTGGGGGTGTGTGATGTGTGTAAGGTTGTGTATGTGACTGCCTCACTGTGGCTGTGTAAGACTGAGGGTGTAGATGTCTCAGTGTGGGTTGTATGTTATTTTCTCACTGTGGCTGTGTAAGGCTGAGGGTGTATTTGTCTCAGTGTGGGTTGTATGTTATTTTCTCTCTGTGACTGTGTGTAAGGCTGAGGGTGTAGCTGTCTTGGTGTGGGCTGTGTGGAATTTGCTCACTGTGGCTGTGTGGAAGACTGACGGTGTAGTTGTCTCAGAGTGGGTTGTGTAGGATTTGCTCACTGTGGCTGTTTGTAAGGCTGAGGGCGTAGTTGTCTCAGTGTGGGATTTGCTCACTGTGGCTGGGTGTAAGACTGAGGGCGTAGTGGTCTCGGTGTGGGTTGTGTGGGATTTTCTTACTCTGTCTGTGTGAAGGCTGCGTGTGCCATTGTCACTGGGTTTGACTACACACACACGTTTCCGCAGTTTATCTGGAACTGTTTCAGCCAAACCAGTGCAGCCCCCATGAGTGGACTCTCTGACTGTGCGTAAGCCGGGGAATGGTCCCGCTTTTGTGATGAACCGGCCTGGCTTATATACAACCTCAGTGAAATGGGCTAATGAAAGGATCTGAGTCCTCGCTCCCACTTCCACTACCCAGAGGCCTGCCTGCCCTCAAGGGCTCCTCTTCCACTCTCCTGTGGGGCAGAGTCCTAGTAACCCCAACAAGGCTGGGCCCAGGATTCCTGGGGGGCTCAACCCCCAACCTTGTCGTGGTTACTTAGGGGAGGGGTGAGGGTGTCCCACTCCGGGGTGCTCTCTCTGCACTGGACACGTCGCTGACCCACTGATCATTACATACAGCGCAAAGCAAATCAATTTATTAAACAGCAATCGATTTAAAACATTAGGGAAAAAAACCAGGAAAGGTTCAAGGAAACCCGTCACCCTGCTCTGTGGCATGGGGACACCACAACCAGCGTCTCTGGGATGTCAGGGCACTTCAGTCTGTTCCTCACATGTCCCAGGCCTCCTGCCCAGGCCCCGGCTGTGCTGCAGGGTCGCAGCAGGTTGGACGCTTGCCCTAGCGGTGGCCACACACTCTCAGGCTCTGGGTGGCAGGACCCTTCAGGCTCACTGTTGCTCTTCCCAGCTGCTCCCTGCACTCAGCTCTGGACTGCTTCAGCTCCAGCCCCAGCTCCGCTCTGCCTCAGCTCCAGCTCCAACCTGCCTCAGCACAGCGGCTGCTGCTCTGCCTCCAGCCCCTTGGGCTGCTTCTCTGGCCCCTCTGGCTGGCCCAGCTCTGCTCCCGCAGCCCAGCTCGGGTCCCGCTCTCTCTTTAGCTCGGCCCCACTCTCTCTGACCCAGGCAATCCCAGCTCTCAAGGACCCACGCGGCCTCTTGACTCCCGGATTACCCTGCCCACCCTGTCAATCTGGCTGACCTGGCGCACTGGCCTCTCCCCATTGCCCCTGGGGACTGTCAGTCTGAGGGTCCTGGTTTCCCATGGACCCGCCCCCTTTCCTTTTGGTACTGGGAGCTAGCCACCAAAACACCCCCACTGAGTGTTAATAAGGGGCCAACAGTCCCCTACACTTGGTTTCGGAGGGGCACATTGGCCGAGTGAAGCGAGAACCCCACACCCAACTCGCCCGGGGCCGGGGGCCCGGCTGGGTCAGGCGAGGGGCGACTGGGTGGAAAAGCTTTGCCTACATGAGCGACAAAAGGGCAGCGTCTAGGAGATGTCGGTCAGCTTCACTGTCTCCCTGATGAGGAATAACGTTCTCCTGCAGCCGCCCCCGGGGTAGGTGTGGGTCTCTTTCCCTGCAGCTCTCTGGCTCAGTGCCCCCAGCTGTCACAGCGTCCCCTGGGTTTAGCTTTCACCTGCGTCCTGTCCCCTCCCCTGGGCGGGTCTCTCTCTCCCCCCCGCAAGGCACCACTATCAATTCTCTTTCTTCTGCACTCGGCTGCCTCCTCGGCGGTGCCCTCCAGCCTCCCGGGGCACCACTCCCAGCAGTCAACCCACCGCCGGCATCCCAGGATGCAGCCCTGGTGCCTGCTCCTTTACCTGGGCACAGGTGAGTTGCCCACCGGCGAGGTGGGGAAAAGCTGAGGCCCCCAGCGCGCCCACTCATTGCCCAACCTTTGGGAAGGGGAAGGGGAGCAGCTGGGCTCTCAGGACTCCTGGGTTCTGTCCCCAGCTCTGGGAGGGGAGTAGGGTGACAGTGTAGGGGGGTTCGGAATCAGTCCCACAGTCAGGAGGGGCCAGCCCCTCCGCCTTCACCGGTGGCCCCTTCTCAGTGGGGAAAACTAATGTGTGGCTGTTTAACCCCCGCAGGGCTGGCACTGAGCCGTGGGTTCAGCGTGGACATGGAGGTACCCATCACCTTCCAGGAGGTGGCCGCGGGGTTCGGGCAGAGCGTGGTGCAGTTCGGGAGTGCCAGAGCCAGGGGGTAAGGGCCGAACCAGGGCTCCACATAACTCGTGCCCAACGCTGAGGGGCTTGTCTGGCTGGGCTGCCCCTCCAGGGCCCTACTCCCCTGGGTGTGACGGGACATCTCCCTAACCCCTCTCTGCTGTCTCCCCCCAGGCTGCTCGTTGGGGCCCCGCTGCAGACAGGAAACATGAATGAAATCGGCAAAGTCTACGAGTGCGACCCGGGCTCCGGAAGCTGCCAGGAGATCCCCATCCAGAGTAGGAGCACCCTGTGCTGTGGGGTGCCGTGGGTTAGCACGGGGGTTCTGGGAGCTAGGACGCCTGGGTTCCATCCCCAGGTCTGGGAAGGGAGTAGGATCTAACAGGTTAGAGCAGAGGAAGCTGGGAATCAGGACTCCTGGGTTCTAATTTCCATGCCATCATTGCCCCCCAGGGAGGGAGGGGGGTGTACACGGAGAGGACAAAATGACTCAGAGCTCTGCAGGACTAAACATATCCCATGACAAGTTTCTCACCCTGGTGCTGGCGCATTTCTCCTCTCAGGGCCCCCCGATGCTGTGAACATGTCCCTCGGATTGTCTCTGGCTGCCCGCGGCTCCAATCTCCTGGTGGGTACCGTGTCTTGAGGGGATGGGAAAGGGGCTCGCTCTGCAGGTTGTACCCAGGGGCTGGGTCAGTCTTTGCCCCATCCCGCAGATTTCCACGGGATTTTCTTCCCTTCCCAGCACCGTGACATTGTAGGTCCTGACCGACTGTGCACCCACCATATGCCAGGTGGGTAATGTTACCACAGGACTTGAGTGCCTGTGTGCTACTGTCACCAGGAGGCTCATGGCTGGGTGACACTGGGGGACGGGGGGTGGATGGGCTGATATCACAGGAGCGAGTGATCTTCCCACAACAAGAGATCTGTGCGCTGATGGCAAGTCGAGGGTGGTCACCGGATGATGTCACCGTCACCGGAACACGGCATTGTTACCATGGTGAGGGATGAATGAGAATGCGTGTGTAGGCGGGTGCCAACCACTAGAATGACTGGGCCATGGCCTCACGCAGAAGATGGTAACTAGATAACAACTGTGTGACTACAGCAATGGGGGGATGTTTGTCTGGGGGATGGTGGGACCCAGAAGGGTGTCCTGAAACGCCAGGGAGGAGGAGAACATCGCCATGGAGATCGTGACTGAGACATCATGCTGTGAGGGATGGGGATAAGCGGGTGACATCGCCATGGGGACAGCGACTGTGCGATGACATTGTGAGGGATGGGGGTAACTGGGAGAAGTCACTCTGGGGACAGTGACTTGGCACGGCCATAGCAGGGAGCGTGGTAACTAGGTGATGTCCCCCTGTCCCTGGTGCTGGGTCCTGGGGTCCCATCTGCCCCATGGGGATCCCTGCCCTGGCGGGGCCTTTCCCTGCTTATTGATGGGGGGAGCAGATTCCCTTCACCCCCAGTGATCTCCTCAGGGGGCGCCCAGTGATCCCGTCCCTCTCTCGTGCCCAGGTGTGCGGCCCCACAGTGCATCGGGCCTGCAGGGAGAACATGTATCTCAATGGCTACTGCTTCCTCCTGGACCAGAGCCTCCGGCAGCTCCGGAGCATCCCGGACAGTCTGCCAGGTGAGGGGCAGCCCCAGGAGGCCACCGATACGGGGGAGGGGAGAGGGGACCGGTCTAGATGGGCCCTTTGATCTGCTCTAGCTCCTTCCACTGACTTTCCTCCATGTTGGTGGAGTTGAGTTTGGGTGCCCTTCATTCCCGTCCCTCTCAGAGTGCCCCAGACGTGCCACGGACATCGCGCTCCTCATCGACGGCTCGAGCAGCATTACTCCCGAAAACTTCCGAAAGATGAAGACGTTTCTCTCTGAGATCATGAAGCGTTTCCGCAGCACCGACACGCAGGTAATGGGCAGAGGCTGAACTCAGTACCCTGAGTACTTCCTGAGGGTGAACGCCCAGTCACTGCTGACCCCAGTACCCCAGTGCGGCACTAGGGGGCGCTGTGCTGCAGGGAGCCCGGCTAG
>ML677478.1:768144-822772 GCA_007922305.1 Dermatemys mawii | reverse complement strand
GTGTGGGAGGGGGTGGGGGCTCTGGGCTGGGGCCGAGGGGTTCACAGCGTGGGAGGGGGCTCCGGGCTGAGTCTGGGGCAGGGGGTTGGGGTGCAGGAGGGGGTGCGGGGTGCAAGCTCTGTGACGTTATCTGATTACAAGATGACCACATCGCGCATTGTTGCAACCACTGTTCTATATTTGAGCAAGTCTGGTGCAAAGGGTGTCGAGTGAGGTGTCTCTGAAAAGGTTCGGGGTTTGCTGGTTCTGATTCCGCGCTCCGGATATGTGCATCATTTTTGTGTGTGGAGTTATAAGTACTGGAATAGCCACCAGCCTTATAGAGATTGCCCCATTCTTTGCATTTCACCCTAATGGAGTGACCTGAGCGATCCCGCACTACGACACCGGTCACAGCCGGATATGCCAGGTAAGATACCTGGACAAATGTTGTAATTTGCCAGCTATGATCATCTTGTTGATATGTTTGTGTCACCTTTGTACTATAAGTTATACATATATATAAGGTGTGTGTGTATATATATATATATATACACACACACTGTAGTGTACTATACTGTGTGTGTGTGTGTGTGTATATATATATATATATATATATATATACACACACACTCTACAATAAGTTATACATATGTATGTACTGTACTGTACATATATATATATATATATATAGTCATCTGATGAAAAAATATTCCCTGGAACCTAACCCCCCGCCCCTTTGATATTAATTCTTATGGGAAATTGGATGCGCTTAACATCATTTTGCTTAAAGTAGCAATTTCCGGAACAGACCTCAAGTGAGGAGTTCCTGTATGTCTGGATTTCACACTTGTGCCATTTCTGGGTGACCCCCCAGACAGTTTGGCATCAGCTCTGCCTAGCCGGCTTGATGGCCCCGTAAGGATCATCAGCTATACAACTGACCTGCTAAGAGAAGGCAGATACGGCATGGGACTCAGCAAGGCATGCAGGGCCTGGCTATGGGCAGAACTCGGGCGCAGGAGGGGCAGGGGTTGGGGTACGGGAAGAGGGGAGGAGTGGGGAGGGGTGCAGGGTCTGGCCAGGCAGCGCTTACCTCGGTTGGGGCCTGGTCGGTGGTGCAGTGGGTCTGAGGCAGGTTCTCTGTGTGTCCTGGCCCCACGCCGCTCCCAGAAGTGGCTGGTGCGTCCCTGCGACGCCTGGGAGCAGGGGGCAGAGGTCTTCACGCACCGCCCTCATCTGCAGGCACTGCCCCCGCAGCTCCCATTGGCCGCAGTTCTTGGCCAATGGGAGCTGTGGAGTTGGTGCTTGAGGCGGGGGCAGCACGCGGAGACCCCCTGCTCCCCAGCCTCCTCCCCCCCAGAGACCCAGGAGTGGTGCGGAGCCAGGGTTGGCAGGGAGCCTGCCTCAGCCCCAGTGCGCCAGCAGACTTTTAGCACCCTAAAATCTCCTGGTTTGGTTGGAGTAGCCTGCGGGAGATAGAGCCGGATCATGGGAGACTCCCAGCCAAACCAAGACGTTTGGCAACCTTCTGCCAGCCCAGATCATCCTCACAGGCCCAGCTAGCCCGGGGTCCCGCCCCGGATCCACCCCATGGGCCCGTGTAACCCACGTCCTCGTACCTTGGTGCGAATGCGTAGGTGGTGGTAGGGCACGAACTCCTCCGGCTCATGGGGGTGATTGGCCTTCTGCAGCCAGGCGTTCAGCATGCAGATCGCCACGCCGGGCAGCGCCACCACAAATGACAGGATCCTCCATGTCCTGGCTGCAGAGACAGTCACTGCACAGTGCAGGACCCCTACAGTGCCCTGGGGCACTGACTGCCCGGGGAGAGCGCCCCCTACTGAGCCCCCGTCCCGCTCCCTGCAGCACAGCGCCCCCTAGTGCTGCATTGGGGGCATCCCTGACTGTCCAGGGAGACCGCCCCCTACTGAGCCCCTATCCCACGGGATGCTACACTGGGGTCAGCACTGGCCAAGGGGAGAGTGTCCCATTCTGAGTCCCCTGCCCCGTAGCACAGCGCCCCCTAGTGCTGCATTGGGGTCAGCACTGACTGCCCAGGGAGACAGTCCCCTACTGAGCCCCCGCCCCCACTTCCCCCCATAGCCCAGCCTCGCCGTGCCCAAAGGGAAGCAGCCGAGGTCAATTTCAAAGTCACGCTCTGTCGGCAGCCGCCCCCTCCTCCCGGAGGGTAAATATAGCCCAGGCCTGACACTGTGGCATCGCGCCAGGGCCCAGGCCGACGGCAGCGCCAGCGAGGGCACAGCCCACCTGTCAGGGGCATAAATAACACTGCTCAGCCGCTCCCCCGCCGCCAGCCATAGGCAACAGGGCCCGGTTCATCTCGGGGAGCGAGGGGGCTGCTGGTGCTGAGAGACGGGTCTGGAGCCCGCTCCTAAGGCACCCGATGCTTGACCGTGGGGAGGCACGTCTGGGACGTTCCCGCCGGGCCCGTGTGGTCCTGAAACTGGCTGGGTTGGCGGGGGGGGGAAGGGGGGGGAGGAGGAGGAGGGGCGCCCTACTGGATTTGGCTGCTCAGGGATTACAATGTGGGTGTGTGTGTTAAAGCTAGAGGGGGGCTGGTTTGCAGTTATGCTCCTGTGCAGTACTTGGGAGACACCTGACCCCACTAAACCCTTTTGCCCTGGCTGTTTCTGTGACCAGATCAGCATCAACCGGGGACTAATGGTCTCCCACTCCCGGAGCAGGGCAGCCGTGTGGCAAGGTTCCCCTGACACACACACACACAGGCCTCTCCACGCACCACCCCATCCCCACTGAGAAGGGAGCTCTGGGTCCCTGGACTATCCAGCCCTCGGCCTCTCTGCTGTGGCTGCCGGTCTGGGGGCTCATTAGTGCTGGTTGGGGAAGGGGGGACTAAGACCCGACAAACTCATTTCACAAGGCCACTGAATGTCAGATGGACTCAATAACTTGGATAGGATCAGAGCCAGCACCTCCAACTCCTATTGGAGTCAATGTCTCATCCCCGCCTCCCCATAGCCCACTCCCCTCTCACTCATCTCTCACCTGCTGTCCCGTCTCCATGGTGACCCCCGGCGCTGGCCGACACCGTGGCTAAACTTCGCCTCTGGGACACCAACGGGGTCACCCTCCGCCACAGGCTCATGTTCGGAGGAAGATGGGGAGGGAAAACCAGCCAGCAAAGTCTGAAACCAACACCCTCTGGTGATCTCCTTCCCTTCACCTTCTTCTGCTCTCCTCCGGTGGCCGGTCGGGGGCTTCCCAAAGCTCTCCCGCCCCTGCCCCCATCCCCAGAGCTCAGCTGACCCAGCATGGCCAATGAGGCAGAGGCCAGCAGGATAAACGTGCCCAGCTGGGTCTCCGTCCAAAATACTCTTCTCCCGTCACGTGGTCGGGACAAGGTCTCTGAGCCTGGCATGGGGCCCAGCAGCCCTCTTGGGTTCCTAGGGGCTGTAGTGGAGAGAGAGAGACCCTGCAGCACGGGGCGATATCCGAGGCCTGGACCCTGTATTAAAGTAGAGGCTTATAAGTTTATTATTACACATGAATTTGGTAGAGTTGTTATTAGTGTTTTAGGTATTAGCTATCTACATAAATATATTTCCAGACTCAAACAGATACACCCCAATTGCCTACAAGCTAAGACGGCTTGACGAAATAACGACTAGGGATACAGGGCATGCCTTGTATAAGAATAGGGTGACCAGATGTCCCGATTTTATAGGGACAATCCCAATTTTGGGGTCTTTTCCTATTACCTCCTATTACCCCTGCAACCCGTCCCAATTTTTCACGCTTGCTGTCTGGTCACCCGATATAAGAATCACACTTGTCCTGCATGATTTGATTCTTATAAGCCGTTAATTCTGACAAGGAGAATCATCGGGGTGATGTTGTCCCAGTGGCTTTGCTCACTCTATCTGGTTGATTCTTACAAATGGAGTGCCCCTGTATCGGGAACAAGGGGAGGTAGCAAACAGATGTCAATACGTACGGTGGGGTGTGAGTTGTGTATTCCAGTTGTTTGTCTCAGTGTATAAATGTCAGGGTCTTTCACCTTAACCCTTTGCGTGGGCTAGGCAAGAGCAAAAATTCCCACTGCTCCTCCTCCACCCCAACCTTGCAGCTCTCCACCTCACGGCGTGGCTGCTCAATGGTTAGATGGTTAGAGGAGAGATCGTGCTCGGAAGGGGTCCAGTGCTTTCTCTTAGAAAGCAGGTGGCCCTCCATGTGCCACACCTACTTGGTGAAATAGTCCCAGTTTTCCTCATGGGTGACTGAGCGGGTTGTTTCTCTGGTGGCCACCTTGATTCAGCTCATCCTGGACTACCTCCTCTACCTTAGAGCCCAGGGCCTGGCACTCTTGTCAGTCCAGGTGCACCTGGTGGCCATATTGGCCTCCCATCCACTGGGGCAGGGGCACACGGTCTTCTCGAGGGGTTGGACCGTCTTTTACCATATGTTAGGTCCCCAGTTGGTTCTGCAGTGGGTACTGTACCTGGTGTTGACCCATCTCACAGGGCCCCCATTTGAGCTGCTGGCCATGTGCTCCTGGTCTCACCTCTCATGGATGGTGGCCTTCCTAGTGGCGATCACGTTGGCCAGGCAGGTCTCAGAGCTCCGGGCCCTGACTTCTGAGCCCCCGTACACAGTTTTCCATAAAGACAAGGTCCAGCCCTGTCCACACCGTGCATTCCTCCGAAGGTGGTCTCTACCTTTCACATGGGCCAGGACATTTTTCTGCCAGTCCTCTGCCCCAAGCCACGCACATCCAGTGAGGAGTGCTGTCTCCACGCCCTCGACATGCAAAGGTCTCTGGATTTCTACCTCAAGTGGACCAAGCCATTCAGAAAGTCCTTCCAGCTGTTCGTCACCTCAGCTGAGCGCATGAGAGGTCGGCCAATTCCACTCAGGGGTTCTCCAACTGCATCACTTTGTGCATCCGTACCTGTTATGATCTGGTGGGTGTCTCCCTGCCACTGATTGTGAAGGCACACTCGACCCGGACACAAGCCTCATCGGCTGCCTTCTTGTCCCACGTCCCTATCCAGGACATTTGTAGGGCCACTACCTGGTCTTCGGTTCACAGGTTCACCTCACACTATGCGATTGTCTCCCAAACCAGGGGTGACGCCAGGTTCGGCAGGGCGGTCCTCCGTCCTGCGAACTTGTGAACTCCTACCCACCTCCAACAGATCTAGCTTGGAATCACCTACTGTGGAATAGACATGAACAATTACTCGAAGAAGAAAAGACAGTTCCCTTTTCTGTAACTGATGTTCTTCGAGATGTGTTGCTCATGTCTATTCCACACCCCACACTCCTTCCCCACTGTTGGAGTTGTGAGAAACTGCTATCTGTAGGAATTTGCTACATCAGATAGCAGTTTTTTACAATCCCTTAGATGAGTAATTGCTACAGGTGGCAAATACAGGTAGCAGTTTCTTGTATTATACCTGCTGCAGTGACAAGGGGATTGGAGCCTGAACTGGGGCTGGGACCAGAGAGGCAAATACCCCACAGCACAGCCAACTCTGAAGCGGCAGAGTTGGGGGGGTCTGTGCCTCTGAGCCCTGCAGTGCCCCCTTCTCCCCCCGCCAGCCCGGTTAGTGTCAGGGCAGCACGGGGACGCAGGCACCGGGAGGTCAGACCTGAATCTCAATCTTATTTACTTACTACACCTTGGCACTCTCCGTGTTGAGCTTGCCCCAGGCCAGGGCCATCTCTTGCCCTCCCAGGACAGGGAGGCCCTCAAAGCTCTGAAAACCAGGAAATACAGAGTTAAGGGCTAGGCCTTAAAAATCAAAGGCCACAGGTTTGTATAATTTTTGGTGGTGCCCAGTATGGGTCAAAGTCCTGTCCTGTCCCACACACCTGCCTAAGGCTCTTAGAGGGAGTTGTGGGGGCAGGCTCTGGGCTGGGGCAGGGGATTGGGGTGCGGGAGGGGATGTGTGGGATGGTCTCTGGGAGGGAATTGGGATGCGGGGTCTGGGCTGGCGCGGGGGGTTGGAGTACAGGAGGGGAGCAGGGGATGGACTCTGGGAGGGAGTTGGGGTATGGGGTTGGGGCGCAGGAGGAGTGCAGGGGTCAGGCTCTGGGAGGGAGTTGGGGTGCAGGCTCTGGGCTGGAGTAGGGAATTGGGGTGTGGGAGGCAGGCCCTGGGAGGGAGTTGGGGTACAGGGTCTGAGATGGGGCAGGGGCTTGAGGTGCAAGAGTGGTGCAGGGGATGGGCTCTGGGAGGGAGTTGGGGTATGGGGTTGCGGTGCAGGATGGGGGCAGGGGGCAGGCTCTGGGAGGGAGTTGGGATGGGGAGTCTGGGATGGGGCAGGAGGTTGGGGTGCAGGATGGGGGCAGGGGGCAGGCTCTGGGAGGGAGCTGGGATCCGGGGTCTGGAATGGGGCAGGGGCTTGGGGTGCAGGAGAGGGTGAGGGGTGCAGCGCTTAATCTCGGTGGCTCTCGAAAGAAACCGGCACCCCCATCTGGCAGCAGCTCCCAGGCAGGGGCCTGAGATGTCTTTGCGCACCACTGCCCGCAGGCACCGCCCCTGCAGCTCCCATTGGCCATAATTGGCAGAGTCGGTGCATGGGGTGGGGACAGCATGCGGAGACAGGTCCCACCCATCCCCCAAGGGGCTGTAGGGATGTGCCAGCTCCTTCTGGAAGCAGAGTGGGCAGGCAGGAAGCCATCTTAGCCCCATTGTGCTGCTGGTGGCGGCGGGGGCCCTGGGCCCTTTTAAGTCATGCAGGGGCAGCAGGCGGGGCCGGATGGGGGATGCTCCAGGGGAGCTGCGTGGCTGCGGAAGTGATGTCTTGGAGGGGTTTCGGAGTGAGATTCCAAACAGGAGTGGCGCCGACATCTGTGCTGTGATCGGCTACAGTAACCCCTCCGAGATGAGGACCTACGGCGACGTCTGCCTCAGACCCACCGGTACACGCTCCCAGACATAGAGCAGTGCCGAGAGTCTCGGTCCAACGGCACCCAGCTAAAAGGTGTGGTGGGCGTTGAGGGCGATCCACATGGACTTTGCCCTGAACAATTACTGTGTGGTGAACAACGTCGGGAACATTCCCTCGACCGAAATTGATACTGATCTGGGCGCAACTGTGGAAAGCCCAATGGTTGCTTGCCCCTGGAGTGCGAGACCATCAGTGGTGCTCCTGGTACCGGCATGGACATGACCTCCCAGGCCGCCTGCAGGGCCTCCAGCGTGGAAGGCATCCAGGCATCCAGAGAGGCCTGGTACAAAGTGGCTGGGCTACTCCACTCAACGTGAGTCAGAGGCCAAGAGGCCAGAGGGGATCTAGGACTGCCCGACATGGGCCTAGCCTCTCTCCCTAGTACACCTCAGTGCCGCTGCAAAGAGGGCGTCTTCCTACACCTCTTATACCCCATGGACGGGGAATGGTGCTGACTGGTTGAGGCACTGGAGGATCGCTGCGCGCCGATGCCGCAGTGCCCCATTAAAAGAAAACAAATTAAATCAGCTGTTGCCACCAGCTAATGAAACAACATCTGCACAAACCTCTTAGGACACAAAAAATTCCACTCTTGTTTTTAACAAAAGTAAATTTTATTAAAAACAAAAAGAAAATACATCTGGAACTTAAGTTATTGCTAGATTTAAAAAGAGCAAATATAATAATTAAGCATCAAGAATGGTTTTCTTGAGGTCCAGCTTAATGGTTACCAGCAAAACAAAAGCATTTGGGCGTTAGCAGAGAGGAGTTCACAAGCCACACAGAATTAAAAGAGATAACCTAATTGCATCTTCCTAGACATTTCCTGATCTACTTACATAGCTGGTTTTCAAATTGCGTAGTTCTAAATATGAGCTGGTGATTTTCCTATCTGATTCACAGCTTATCACAGCATAGCTTTAGACCTGTCTCTGCTTTGTTCTCTCTCTCTGGAGAACAACAACAAAGGGAAAGTTTTTTCCCAATTTTAAAAAGTTCTCGCCCTCCCATTGGCTCTTTTGGTCAGGTGCCCACTCTCTTCCCTTTACCTATGGGCTTTTTTTAACCCTTTACAGGTAAAGCAAGCAGAGAACAGCTACTATCAGGGATTTTATAACTAGCTGTCTGTCCATAAAAGGGAGGTACTCCTCTCCCCTTCATTTATCACATGCACCCTGAATCACAGATGGTGCTGGCCAGCCTGGTAAAGGTCAGATCCACATCAGCTGGGATTTCTTCCTGGATGTTTAGGAAACAGAGTTAATAAGAACTATGCACCTTTAATTTTACTATGAATTGCATGAAGAATATGACAAAGCCCTGGCTGGGATGATTTCATTGGGGTTGGTCCTGCTCTGAGCAGGGGGTTTGACTAGATACTTCCTGAGGCCCCTTCCAACCCTGATATTCTGTGATTCTGTGATTCTAAGAACCAAACAGTATTTTTCACATTTCAAGGACTACAATGACTTAGAATACTGGGACATTTTTACCCAGCCTATTCTGGGAAACCTTTCTGGGAGAGGGCATCGGCCACTTTGTTAGAGTCTCTGAAATGTGTTGTATTTCAAAATCAAAGACTTGAAGAGCTTAACTGCACTGAAGAAGTTTTTTGTTAGTTTCTTTGCCTGCCTGAAACCACTTCAGTGCAGCCTGGTCAGTCTGCAGGTGGAAACGCCGTCCACAGATGTATGGGTGTAGCTTGTCTAGCGCATACACAATGGCAAAACTTTCTTTTTCTGAGACTGACCAGTGGCTTCCCCTCTCAGAAAGTTTTTTGGCTGAGAAACACGACAGGATGGAATTCTTGATCTGTCCTTCCTGCATTAAAACTGCTCCTACACCACGCTCAGACGCATCTGTGGTACAATGAAAAGTTGGTCGAAGTCCAGGGCCCTTAGTGCAGAGTCAGACGTAAGGGCCGCTTTAAACTGGTTACAGGCTCTTTGACATTTTTCAGTCCACTGAACGGCATTTGGCTGTTTTTTCCTGGTTAGGTCTGTCAGTGGGGTGGCAATTTGGCTGTAGTGTGGTACAAATCATCTGTAATACCCAGCCAAGCCCAAGAAGGATTGGACCTGCTCTTTTGACATAGGGTCAGGCCAATTGTGGATAACATTTACTTTAGCCTGTAGGGGGCTGATAGTTCCTTGATGCCCCCCCAACCCCCACCCCCGTATCCAAGGGACCCATTACCTTGTTTAGACCTATTTGACCTTCTTTGGCCTTAACGGTTAATCCAGCTTCCCTTTTGCACTGGAAGACAGTTTGGAGATGTTCCAGATGTTCTGCCCATGAATCTGAGAATATAGCCACATCGTCAAGGTAGACTACTGCAAAATACCCAAATCCAGCCAGAAGGTTCTCGACCAGTCTCTGGAAGGTGGCGGGTGCATTTTGCAGTCTAAAAGGGAGCACGTTAAATTCATACAGCCCCTTATGGGTGATGAAGGCTGATCTTTCCATGGCGGGGTCATCTAGCGACACTTGCCAGTACCCCTTAGTTAAATCTAAGGTGGAGATGAACTGGTCACATCCCAGTTTCTCCAATAGCTCATCTGTGTGTGGCATTGGATAGTTTTTTGGGTGAGTTACAGCATTTAGCTGACGGTAGTCTACACAAAACAAATTTCCCCATGGGGTTCGGAACCAGAACCCTGGAGAGGCCCAGGCACTCTCAGAGGGGTGGATTATACCTATTTGTAACATGTTCTTCATCTCCCTTCCTATTGCAGTTTTGGCTTGAGGAGCTGTCCAAAAGGGTTGGGCTCTAAGTGGGCAAGCATCACCTGTGTCAATGGATTGGTACACCTGTTCTGTGTGTCCTGGGATGGCTGAAAACATTGGCACAAAGCTGGTGCACAGCTCCTGGATTTGCAGTCGCTGCTTATGCCCAAGGGTGATGGAAAGGTTCACCTCTTCTACATCACCATTGCTTTATCCTTCATAATAGTCTCCTTCAGGCCACTCAGCATCGTCTGTCTCCTGGGCTGTAAATTGGAGAACCTCGATTTCTTGGGAATAAAAGGGCTTTAGAGAATTAACATGGTTGACCTTAGGTTTTAGGGTAGAGTCTGGGAATGCTATGAGGTGCTCTCAGACAATAAATGGCCCCTCCCACGACACTTCCATCTTATTGGCCTGGAGTGCTTTCAGGATCATGACTTAGTCACCTACTCCGAAGGAATATTCTCTGGCAGGTTTATCATACTAGGCCTTTGGCTCTTGTTGAGCATTTTGTAGGTTTTCTCAAGCAGGAGCTAGACAGTCCTTGAGGGTGTTATGCAGGTTGGTTACAAAGTGCAAAATGTTAGTTCCTGGAGAAGATGTAACCCCCCTCCCACTGTTGCTTCATCAACTGCAATGACCCTTTCACTTCGTGGCCATCAACGAGTTGAAAGGGTGAAAACCCCCAACTGGGTTGTAGTACAGCCGTGTAGGCAAAGAGCAACTGCTGCAACGCTAGGTCCCAATCACTGGAGTGCTCATTCACATATTAATGTATCAGGGCCCCCAAAGTCCCTTTAAACTTCTCCACTAGGCCATTTGTTTGATGACGGTAAAAGGTGGCAACCGAGTGGTTCACCACATGAGCCTTCCACAGACTTTTCATGGTCCCTGCCAGGAAGTTAGTTCCCATATCCATAAGGATGGCTAAGGGTCAACCTACCCTGGCAAAAATGTTTGTTAATGCCTGGCACACACTTATAGCCGTGGTGTTGCTTAGAGCTACTGCTTCTGGCCACCAGGGGGTAAAATTCATGAGAGTCAGTATGTACAGCTTTCCTCTGGGTGTTGTCTTAGGGAAAGGACTCAGAATATTCACAGCTACTCACTGAAATGGAACCTCAGTTATGGAGAGTGGCTGGAAAGGGGCTGTGACAGGGTGCTGGCCAAGAGGCACGGAGCCAGCCCCTGTTAGCCCAGTTTCTGCTAGCTCAGCTCCCAGCCAGGGGAGTTAATTGGAGCTGGCAGGGTGTGGCTCTTAGAAGGGCTGAAGGGAAAGCACCTGTGAGCTTTACAGGTGAGAAGGTTTTATAAAGCTGGCAGGAAGGAAGTACGGAGGGGAACAGGAAAGGGAGGAGTGAGTGGCTGTTGTTCCTGGCTAACTGCAGGAGCTAGCTGCCCCCCGAGCGGCTACCTAAGCGTATTAGTAGTGTTCAGAACTGTATATGGGTGGTGGTTGGAACTAGCACCGGGAAATAAAAGGGCACTGGTGTTTACAAAAGAGTGGTCTCCGCCTGATTTGTGTGACGAGCAGTGAAGGGCTTGTCTACAGGGGCCTTGACCTGTTCTTGTGGCTTTCCCACCCTTTGGCACACCTCACAAGACCGGACACAGGTAGAAACGTCCTTGCCCATTCCCTCCCAGTGGAAGGACTTCCCCAAACGGTCCTTGGTCCTGTTCACCCCAGCATGGCCAACAGGGTGATCATGGGCTAAATTCAAGAACTTTTCCCTATACTTAGTTGGAACAACCAACTGTCTCTGGGGATGCCAGTCCTCCTCGTGCCCACCAAAAAGAGTTTCCTTGTATAAGAGTCCTCCTTCTACAACAAATCTGGACATACTGGAAGAGCTGAGAGGCAGTGGGTCACTCTGTGCCACCATCTAAGCTCCCTTAAGGCTTCCATCTGCTTCCTGCTCTGCCTGGAACTGATTTCTGGATGCTGGAGACATTAGTTCCTCGATGGATTGTGGACTTGGGCTTAGTCCCAGGGAAGCAATGCAGGTGATGGGGGCATGTCTCCACTGACTGTGAACTGCTCTCTTCTGGTGCAGTGGGGTTGCAATTCAGGCTCCGGATTTGCTTCTTGCACCGGTTTAGCTGTGGCTGCAGGTTCTGTGGTGCCGTTTGGTGCTGGCTCCCCTGACTCTGATGGGGTTGCAAGCAGCGGCTCTGGTGCTGACTGTTCCGCCAGTGCCGATCCTTGGGCTGGTTCTGACTGGGTCCCGGGATCTGACCTACAGCTGCTACCATAGACTCTGGTCTGGGGTTGGGTTTCGCCACCTCTGGCTGGGTCCCTGTAGGAGGCTCAGAAAGGGAGATAGATGTGGAGGCTTGTTTAGCCTGGCTGCGGGTGACCATCCCCACCCTTTTTGTTAGCCTTATTTGGTTGGCTAAGTCTTCTCCCAACAGCATGGGAATGGGATAATCATCATAGACTGCAAAGGTCCATATTCCTGACCAGCCCTTGTACTGGACAGGCAACCTGGCTGTAGGTGATTTAAAAGTGTCGCCCTTAAAGGGTTGTACTGTCACTTGGGGCTCTGGATTGATGAATTTGGGGTTCACCAGGGACTGGTGGATAGCTGACACCTGTGCTCTAGTGTCTCTCCAGGCAATAATCTTCCTCCCACCCACACTCACAGTTTCCCTTTGCTCTGGGGGTATTTGCGAGGCATCTAGGCCTGAAGGCTCTCGGTGGGACTTCCGGGTGATGAGTTGCAGTTGGCTAGTGCTCTTGGGACAGTTGGCTGTCACGTGCCCCAGCTTACTATATTTGAAACATTGCCCAGCTGACTGTGGGCTGGGGCGAGGTGGGTGGTAGAAGAGTAGGGTGGTGGGATGAGAGTGCATCTGATATTTCTCTGGCTGTGTGGAGGGTTCCTTCTTGTGAGGTGGGGCCTTGGGCTTACCCCAATGGTGGGGTGTCTGCTCTGGTGGCCCCTTCTGGTATCCACACCAACTGCTACTAGGTTTTTTCTTGTCCGCTACCTTCACCCATTTGGCTCTGAATGCCTCGATTACAGTTTTGGGCTTCCCATCTAGAATGAACTTTTTTATTTCCTCAGGAAAGCCGTTTAAGAACTGCTCCATCTGCATTAGGAAAGACAGATCCTCCAGAGATTTAACATTTGCTGCTGATAGCCAGGCTTTCCAATTTTTTACAATGCAGTGGGCATGTTGGGAAAATGGCACGTCTGGTTTCCACCTTAGGGCTCTGAATCACCAACGGGCATGCTCGGATGTTAGCTCCATCCTAATTTTGTCCTTTTGTTTAAAAAGTTTGCACTTGTTCATGTGTTCTTCAGGCATTTCAGCTGCTCTCTCTGCTAAGGGTCCACTGAGCTGTGGCCTCAGCTCTACCATATCCTGGTCTGTAGGGGCATTGTACCCAGGACCGGCCCTTCTGAAATTTTCTTCTGCCTCCACGTGCTTGTCTGCTGCTTCCAAGTGCTTCATATCGAGGAAGAAATACATTTCTGCCACAGTTAGAACTTGGCCTGAGTTAAGGCCATCCCTCCATCCTGGCACTGAGATCTCAGATGGGTGAGAGCTGACCCTTCCCTTCTGGGAAGTTTCCATTCCCCCACTCCCTCCCTCCATTTCCATCATGGAGCTGGATGTCTGGACTTGATCTAGATCTATCTTCTCCATGGCGTGCCCCTTTGGGAAGACTGGTTTTTCTAAGATTTCGGTGCCTGACCTCAACCTCATGCACGGGACTGCCCTGCTCTAGCTGAGCTATTTCATTACCATAAAGCTAGAGAAAAAAATAAACTGCTTGTTGGACACCCTGACTTAGAAGGCTGAACCCATATGTGCTGACTCCATGGGTGCTCCGGGGCTGGAGCACCCACAGGGAAAAACTGATGGGTGCAGAGCACCTTTTGGCAGCTTCCTGCCCTGCCCCCTCGCTCAAGCTCACCTCTGCTCCACCTTGCCTGCATCTCCTCCCCTGAGTGTGCTTTTGGGTCCTGCTTTTCCCCCCTCCCCTCCCCAGCGCTTGCTGCGTTAAACAGGGAGGGAGGGGAGAAAAGGGGGAATGTGGTGCATTCAGGGGAGGAGGCAGGGCCAGGTCAGGAATTTGGGGAAGGGGTCCAATAGGGTCTGAAGGGGATGGAATTGGGGTGGGGACTTTGGGGAAGGGGTTGGAATGGGGGCGGAGAAGGGGTGGAGTTGGGGCTGGGCCAGGGGGGGGGGCGCAAGCACCCACCGGCACTGGGGGAAGTTGGTGCCTATGGCTGAACCCTTTAGGTCCCTGTTCTCCCTCAGGCAGAGAAGAAAAGAAAAGAAAAAGAAAAAGAAAAAGAAAAAAGAAAACCCTTTCTTTGCAGGCTGCCCAAAAGTAAAATGTATCAGTTTAAAATCCTGAGGTCTGTGCTTTTGGTTCAAAAAGATCCAACCCTCCTGCCATGTCAAGGCTGATTCCCCACTCTGGCTTTCTGAGTGCAGGAGGTGGAGGCCCACAAGGATTTTAAAAATGAACATTGGCCACTCCATGCTTGTATTAAACTCCCAAGGTTACAGCTTCTCTCTGACCTTGGATGGATAGCTGCTACCACCACCCAAATGTAAAAAAAAACCCTTTGCACCCAGGAAGATACACTTGGGAATTCTCCTTGTGGGCTACTCTCAAGCCCTTTCACACCCCCTTGGGGGAAGAGCTGAGAAAGAAAACAAATAAAATCAGCTGTTGCCACCAACTAATTAAACAACATTTTCACAAACCTCTTAGGACACAAAAACCCCCAATCCTGTTCTTAACAAACGTAAATTTTATTAAAAACAAAAAGAAAGAAAATAAATTTGGAACTTAGGTTATTGCTAGATTTAAAAAGAGAAAATATAACAATTAAGCATCAAGAATGGTTTTCTTGAGGTCCAGCTTAATGGTTACCAGCAAAACAAAAGCATTTGGTGATTAGCACAGAGGACTCCACAAGCCATACAGAAATAAAAGAGATAACGTAATTGCATCTTCCTAGACATTTCCTGATCTACTTACATAGCTGGGTTTTCAAATTGAATAGTTCTAGGTATGATCTGGAGATGGCCTGGAGTGGCCAGTATTCATTTTTAAAATCCTTGTGGGCCTCCACCTTCTGCACTTGAAATGCCAGAGTGGGGAATCAGCCTTGACATGGCGGCAGAGTGGGATCTTTTTGAACCAAAAGCACAGACCTCAGGATTTTAAAAGGATACATTTTACTTTTGGGCAGCCTGCAAAGCCAGGGATATCTTTTCTTTTCTTTTCTTGGCCTCAAGTGAGGAGGTTGCCACCCAGAGGTGGACTGGCAGGGGGACCCGGAGTCACCCTACTTCACCTGGTCCCAGTCCAGGGCCCTAACAGTGGCAGGGTGTTACGCCGCTGGGTCAGAGCAGTGCATGAGAGTGGGAGGGCGGGGGGAGAGAATAGGGTATAATAAACTGTACATTGGAGGCTTTGGCTGGGCCAAATCATAACCACTATTTCTACCCCCACACTTCAACATATGCCCCCAGATGACTCCATCTCAGTTCCTGCTCTGTTCCTGCATTGTCTTCCCAGCTCCTCAACACGAGGGGTCCCTGTCAAGCCTGCCCCTCTGCGAGAAGGAGGGCTGGTGAGGGAGGACTGCCCTCAGAAGGAGTTCTCAGGGCAAAGGGGACGGGTGAGTAACACTTAGCAGGTCTGGCACAGTTTGTGGCATAAGCTCAATGTCTGAGTGTAGGCAGCGCTTGTTCACTACACCTGCCCTAACCCTTGGCAAAGTGAAAGTGCTAGATTGTCTCCTACAGTGCTCGTGTGTTCTGTTTCCTGAATGTTTAGTTGCATCTGTGAGGGTAAAGGGCTAGTCTTTGTGTCATTGACATGTTTAGGCATCACCCAAACAGGGCAGAGTTAAGGGTGAGTTGCAGGGGTGGTGGGTAACTTAACTCTCCATTTTCTGGTCTTCAGAAGTTTGAGTGTAGCTGAACTCAATGTTCTGGGAGGAAGCAAGGACAACTGGGCACCTTAATGGCATATTAAAGTTTGGGGGCAGTTAATATAGAGGTAGTACCACTTCCCTAGTTCTGGGTAATATTCCCTTGATTACACATCTAGCTGGTATGTTAGCCATCTTGGTAACATCCTACTGGGAGCTCATATGCAGTTGGATATCTACTGATCCCCAAGTCCTTTTCAGAATCACACCTTTCCAAGAGACAGTTCCTCCATTCAGTAAGTGTGACCTACATTCTTTGTCCTTAAATATATGACCTTACATTTGAGTGTATTAAAAGACACGTTGTTTAAATTAGTTCAGTTTATCAAGAGATTCAGATTGCTCCATGCAACTGATCTTCCTTATTATTTATCACACTACCAATTTTTGTGTCATCAGCAGATTTATGCAGCAATGATTTATATTTTCTTCCAGATCATTGATAAAGAGGATCATTACAACAACAAGGATCCATGCTGGGTTTGGGTTCAGTGATGGAAGGGGTTCTTCTATTGAATATTTGTGTGGCACTGACGCTCAGTCAGCTGTAAAATCACCCCAGAGCATAGGTGCTGACTCCATGGGTGCTTTGGGGCTGGAGCACCCACAGGGAAAAATTAGTGGGTGCTCTGCACCCACTGGCAGCCAAGCAGGTTGATGTGAAGGAATGTTTCCAGCTTCTGATGAATAAAATCATTGAGGACAAAGAAGAGATTCAGCAGGTAACTCATCTTCCTTGGAAGTGTAAGTGTGAGACTTTATTTTAGAGCATATGTGATAAATGCAGCGGGGGCAGTATCTCCCTTTTATGGACACTCAACCAGCCAGTTAGCTGTAAAATCTCTGTTTATAGCTGTTCTCTGCTTGCTTTACTTGTAAAGGTTTAAAAAGTTCCCCAGGTAAAGAAAAGGAAGTGGACGCCTGACTAAAACAGCCAATGGGAAGGTAGAACTTTTTAAAATTGGGAAAGAAACTTTCCCTTTGCCTGTTCTCTCTGGGCTGCAGGGACATGGATAAGCAGGAATGCTGTATACGACTTGAACCAGGTATGAAAAATTATCTTCCATACCTAGAAGGAATTAGTAGGACAAGGAATGTTTAGATAGATGCCATCAGGTTTATTTCTTTATTTTGGCTTGTGGATCTCCTCTGTGCTAACCCCAGATGCTTTTGTTTGTTTGTAACCTTTAAGCTGAATCCCCAAGAAAGCTATTTAGGTGCTGAATTTTTGGAATTGCTCTTTTAAAATCTAGCAAAAGCCTAAGTTCCAGATGTATTTTCTTTCTTTTTGTTTAAGAAAATTTACCTTTTTTTAACAACAGGCAGATTTTCTGGGAAGATGGAGATTGAAACACACCACCACCCAGATAAACGGCATGTCTGCGTATTACCTGTAGGATTGATCTTCTCTAGATGAGCAGAAACACTTAGAACTAGTCATTCTTTTTCTAGCTATACCAGATTAAAATGATCCATCTCCTCACTTGCCATGGATGCAGCCGTCAGAAGATGCTGAAGGAACCCGACCTGAGTATTTGTCTCTCAGTTCAGAAACAAAATTATAATTGTGCGCTTTATTCTGTGGTAAGGAAAATATCCTGATATTTGCTAGGAACTGTGGGCATGCTACAAAGACAGATCTGCTGGTTAAAGTTAAACCTTAAATAGGAAGTCTTCAAACTTCTTTCCATAGACATTAAGAGAGGGAGATTATTTTTCCTGAATGTACCCTGAATACTGGAGCTTTTTATCCAAATCTCCCAATGACTTTGGGGATTCCAAAGAGAATTAGGTGTGGATGCATGCTAACTTTGCATTCAACTCTGCATAACCACCTTGGTTTTGTCCATTTCCAACTGTCCCCCCACATTGGGCCTAATCCACTTCTAGGAATATGCTGATCTCAACTGTTCAATTACTTAAAAAAATTCAAAATGGTTTCTGCTTTAATTCTATTGCCTAATTTTAATATAATATAATAGGATCATTGATAAAGATATTGATTACATTGAGGCCTCCGGGGATTATGTCCTCTGGGGTCTTTGTACAGCTGACTGAGCGTCAGTGCCACACAAATATTCAATAGAGCAACCAATGGAGAAAGCCACCCCTTCTGTCACCGAAATCAAACCCAACATGGATCCTCTTTGTGACTGTGGGGTCCCTAGAACCTTCTCCTTCTCCACATGCTGAACAGGCTGCACTTTGCACACAGCACCTGAAGAAAGGGCTCTCAACAGGCTGTTGATATGCTGTGGAATTTGGGACATTCAGTGAACTGTATCTGTACAGCTATAATGTGTGGTATAAAATACACAGAGACTCTTGAGCAGGATGGTGTCTGGGGAAAATAGTGGTTCTCAAAGCCCTTCCCAGGGGTTCTGTTTATCCAGGAATAGAATCTTCATGGCACTGGCCTCTCCCTGACTCTGACCCTCCCTGGCAGCAAATTGAACCAGCTTCTCTCACTGACCCTCCCATCAAATGGTGGGAAGCAAGTCTCCCATAACTTCCCTTTGTCTTTGACAGCAACTTGTAAATGATAAGAGCTCATCACTTACTTGGCTTTGGATCACAATTCTCCATGCGGTACATTAACAGATATGCAGTGGAACTGCAACAGAAAAAAAGAGAAGTGAATATTAATATCTAATCAAATGGATGTCACATCTCTCCCCATAAACACCTTTCCAGTCTGGGAGTTTTCTGGCCACTTCATCTTGACCGGCCCCTTGAAATATACGTTAACTACTTAAGCTAAAAAATCTGTTCCACCTTGTATTTAGCTGTGACACTCTGAGTACATTTCCCAGACTGGAAGAAGAGCTCTGTGTAAGATCAAATGCTTCTCTCACTTATCAGAAGCTGGTCCTGGTCTCTTTGATATCCTGAGACCAACATGGCTGTAAAAACACTGCATACATACTTAGACGAACCAGAGATTCTGCCTGCCCTAGGAACCTGCAACTACCTACCTACCATCAGACCAGGAAAGGAACAACTCTTCTCCTGTCTCTCTTTTTGTTTTCATTTGTTTAGAGTATGCTCGCTAGGGGAACTGGACTTGACAAAACTTGCAGCTTTGTAAATAAGCTGACATTTTGATTGTATCATCATTAATGTTCCAAAATTAATGAACAAAAGCTGGGTTTGTATCTTTAAATTTTCCTGCATGTTTAGGTTAGTAAAGTGGAAAGATTCACATCTTGTGTGGATACTGACTGCATAAAGCTGAGGCCCAGTAAAGATGCCTATGACAAAGCACTAGCGACAAGGTGCAAAAGTATTATCTAAATAACCCTACAACCATGACAGATCTGGATTCCTGCTATATTCTCTCCTTCCTAGCCAAAGAGATTTATCCTGTTCCAAGGCTCACTACATAGTCCTGACAAGCTAGACTATACATCAAGCCTTAGATCCAACACCACTTAGGATCTGAGAGAGCTCTCCTATCAGATCCTCACATGCTTTGGCAAGTAGAACAAGCCACTAGAGGCTGGAACCAAGGAGTGACTCTAGGCTAAAGTGGAAACTGCCCCTACCTAGACAGCCTGGAAACTGTGCTCCAAGCAAAGCAGCTTTAAGTGGTGCCCTTGCCCAGAGCAATGAATAATAAGAAAACTGCACAGACAAAGTGGGCAACACATCACTAGAGACCACTTGAGATATGGGAGGGGTTAACCCAGACCAAAAGGGGAGAGATTTTGGCTGTGCTGCAAATGAAACAGCAGGTATTTTCCAGCAAGCCAGGTTTAACTCTGGCCTTGGCTACACCAGTGGTCTTCAAACTGGGGTGCGTGCACCACCAGGGGTGCACAAGCCCACCCCAGGGGGTGCACAAGACCCCAGTGCCGCCGCCAAACTCCCGCGAGGGCTATTTTTGTCTGACCGAAATGCTACCGTGGAAAGCGGAAGCTTCCGTTTCCGCGGCGGCATTTCGGCAGCCATACCCCGGGGGGCCTCGCGTGACTGCCGGACCGCAGTAAGGGGCCACATCTGGAAAAGTTTGGAGACCCCGGTCTACACTACGAGCTAACGTTGACTTTCTAGAGTTCGAATTAAGAAAGCCGAATTAAGAAAGATACATTTGATTGTGTGTGTCCACAGTAAGCAGGCTAATCTGGCGGATTACGTTCATAGTTCCACGGCTAGCATCGACTCTCAGAACGGTGTACTGTGAGTATTTATCCCACAGTGCCCGCAGTCCCCGTGGCCCCTTGGAATTCTGAGTAAAGCATGATAGGGGCAAATTGCATGATGGGGGCAAAAACAGTCCCACGGGTTTTTTATTCGCACTTCCCATCACTCACCCTACCTTCCCTGCAAGGTGTGGCAGACTGCCGTTTCGCGCCTTTCGGGCCTGCAGATGCCATACTGCTTTCGGCAGACAGAGCGGTGGTCAGCCAGCCACAGCTCCTGCTAGAACTCTGCTCTCAAGTCACCTGCTATTCTACTGTACTCCAGGCAATCCTGAAACTACGTCAAGTCACCTGCTATCCTACTGTACTTCAGGCAGTCCTGAAACTACATCAAGCCGCCTGCTATCCTATTGTACTTCAGGCAGTCCTGAAACTACATCAAGTCGCCTGCTATCCTATTGTACTTCAGGCAGTCCTGAAACTACGTCAAGTCACCTGCTATCCTATTGTACTTCAGGCAGTCCTGAAACTACGTCAAGTTGCCTGCTATCCTGCCTTGCTCCAGGCAATCCTGAAAAGTACATCAAGTCACCTGCTATCCTATTGTACTCCAGGCAATCCTGAAACTACGTCAAGTCGCCTGCTATCCTGCCATGCTCCAGGCACTCCTGAAAAGTACATGAAGGCTGGTGGCCAACTGGCATCTCTTCTCTTCTCTTCTCTTCTCTTGTCTTTCAACTTTCTTCCTCTGTCGAACACTTCCGCTGCCAGCTCTGCCCTTTTCCCTGGACTGCCTGGAGGAGTCCACCTCAAAGGTCCTCCCACTGTTTGGCCGGAATATCTATTCCAGTGGCATCAGCGTAACTCACCCTGCAGCTGCTATTCTGCCATGCTCCAGGCATTCCTGAAAAGTACGTGATGGCTGGTGGCTGAGTAGCATCTCTTCTCTTCTCTCCTCTCGTCTTTCTCCTTTCTTCGTCGAATGCTTCTGCTGCCAGCTCTGCCCTTTTCCCTGGACTGCCCATGCAGACTCTGTAGTAGTGCGGGCATGGAGCCCGCTCAGCTCATCGTAGCAGTTACAGACATTGTAAACAGCTTGCGAATTATCATGCAATGTATGCAGAAAGGGAAAACCCATGCGAGAACGGGAAGACAGGGCGGTCACAAGAGCGAGGAGGACATGGACACAGGCCTCCTCAAATCCAGTGCCACCAGCAGCTTAGGGATCCTGTTGGCAATGAGGCAGGCACATGCAATGGAACGGCGATTCTGGGCCCGGAAAACTAGCATGGACTAGTGGGACCGCATAGTGCTGCAGGTCTAGGATGATTCCCTGTGGCTCAGAAACTTTCACATGCGTAAGGGCACCTTTCTGGAACTGTGTGATTTGCCTTCCCCTGTTCTGAAGCGCCAGCATACCAAGAAGCGATCAGCCCTCACAGTTCAAAAGTGAGTGGCGATAACCCTGTGGACGCTTGCCACGCCAGACAGCTACCGGTCAGTCGGCAATCAGTTTGGAGTGCGTAAATCTACAGTGTGGGCTGCAGTGATGCAAGTGGCCAACACAATCATTGAACTGATGGTGTCAAGGGTAGTGACTCTGGGAAATGTGCAGGCCATAGTGGATGGCTTTGCAGTAAAGGGGTTCCCTAACTGTGGCGGGGCTATCGACAGAACGCTTATCCCTATCCTGGCACCGGACCACTAGTGCTGGTTGATCACAGGGGACGTTTCACCAACATCAACGTGGGTTGGCCGGGCAGAGTTCATGACGCTCGTGTCTTTCAGAACTCTAGCCTTTTCAAAAAACTGCAGGAAGGGACTTTCTTCCCAGACCAAAAAATTACTGTTGAGAATGTTGAAATGCTGATTGTTATCCTTGGTGACCCAGCCTACCCATTAATGCCCTGCCTCATGAAGCCATACACAGGTGCCCTGTATAGCAGTAAGGAGCTGTTCAACTACAGGCTGAGCAAATGCAGAATGGTGATAGAGTGTGCGTTTGGTCATCTCAAGGGAAGCTGGCACAGCTTACTGACCCGTTCAGATCTCAGCACCAGAAATATTCCCATTGTTATTGCAGCTTGCTGCGTGCTCCACAATCTCTGTGAGAGCAAGGGAGAGATGTTTATAGCGGGGTGGGAAGTTGAGGCAGACCACCTGGCCACTGATTATGCGCAGCCAGACACCAGGGCAGTTAGAAGGGCCCCCTCTGACGCAGTGTGCATCAGAGAAGCCTTGATAACTAGTTTCATGGCAGGGGAGGCTAAAGTGTGAGTCTTCACTTTCTTCCCACTTGTGCTGTTTGTTTATGCATCCTGAAAACCCACCCCCTTGCTCAGGCTAATGGTTTAAAGTTTTTTTATTTCTATATATCCTTTTACTTTCTCCTGCTCCCCTGCACTGAACTTTCAGGCACCAGCCCTCCCTCCCATGTTCCCTCATCAATTGCTGAGCAATAATAAAGTCACTGGGGAGATCGATGCAAATGTAGCACTGGAAGGGGTGAGTGGATGGGTAGGCACCGAGCGGGGTGGCAGGTGAAGAGAGGACAGGAACACAGAACAAGTCATAACTTTGGGAGTGCCACCTTTATGGTGTTTGGGCGGTCCTCAGGGGTGGAGTGGCAAGGTGCCCAGACCCTGTCCGCCTGCATTTTTCAAAGTGCAGGCGATGAGGCTAGGGAACTTGGGGAGGAGAGGGTGTGGTAACAGAGGGGCTGCAGTGGATGTCTTTGCTCCAGCTGCCTTTCCTGAAGCTCCACCAGACACTGAAGCATGTTGGTTTGCTCCGCCAGAAGACGGAGCAGTGCTTTCTGCCTTCTCTCCTCTCTCTCGTCCCTCCGTTGTTCACACTCATCCCTTCTCTGCTCCCGCTCGTCCCTTCTTTCCTCATGTTCAGTTACAGCTTTCCAGCAGTCCAGCAATGACTGTCCCCAAGTCCTAAACTCTGCTCTCTCTGTGCGGGAAGAGTGCATGAGCTCTGTGAACATCTCATCCCGTGTGCGTTTTTCTCGCCGCCTTATCTGTGCGAGCCTGTGGGATGCGGATGAGAGCGGGAGGCTGGAAACAGTTTCAGCTCTCGGATGAAAAAAAGGGAGAGTGGTATTTTAAAAAACAGAAAATAAAGAAGTTCTCTGTGATGAGAGTTGCACCCTGCCCTCCAATGCCTGGCTGGTATCAGGGAAGATCCCTGCTAGCCAGACGGTTACAGCACAGCGTCTGTGCTCCACTCCCCCATCGCAGTCAGAAAACGCATGGGCCAACAGTCCCAGATGCTGCGGGCTATCCAGATTCAAATCACTCCCCCAGAAAAAAAACAACTTGGGGAACTGCTGGGAGGATTTCTTTAAAGATAGAGACACTCGTGCACCTCAAGTCCTCAGGACACAAAAATCATTAAAAAAAAAAGCTTGTCAAGTGGGCACTCCATTGAACAAGGGATACTCAACAGGGCTGCCGTGCATGCCTTCGCCATCTGGGATAGCGTCCTGGGAAGGTTGGGAGGTTACCGACTCCAGAGTGATGAACAGCTCCTGGCTTTTGGGGAGATAGGTGTCTCTGCTTGCCCGTTCTGTAGACTCCTCGCTGTCATAGTCCTCCTCCACCTCATCTTCCTCATCCAGCATATCCTCTGCCATGCTGACAATCACCTCATCGGTGGAGTCCACAGACACGGGTGGGGTAGTTGTGGCGCACCCCCCTAGAATGGCATGCAGCTTGGCGTAGAAGCGGCATGTATTGGGCTGTGACCCGGAGCGTCCGTTGGCTTCTTTGGTTTTCTGATACCCTTGCCTCAATTCCTTAACTTTAACACGGTGCTGTTGTGCGTCCCTGTTGTGGCCTCTCTCCATTAGGCCCTTGGAGACTTTGGCATACGTATTGGCATTTCTTTTTTTGGATCGCAGTTCTGCCAGCACAGATTCGTCTCCCCACACGGCGATCAGATCCAGCACCTCCCTTGCAGTTCATGCTGGGGCCCTTTTTCGATTCTGGGACTGCATGGTCTCCTCTGCGGTGGGCTCTGCATGGTGAGCTATACAGGAGATCTCGCCATGCTGGCCAAAGAGGAAGTGAGATTCAAAAGTTCCTGGGGCTCTTCCTGTCTGACTAACCAGTGCATCCGTGTTCAGAGCGCTGTCCAGAGTGGTCACCCTGGAGCACTCTGGGATAACTCCCAGAGGCCGGTAACATCAATTTGCGCCCTCACTAATGCTAGTTCGACCCAGAAACGTTGATTTAAATGCTACTCCCCTTGTTGGGCAGGAGTTTGGAAATCAATTTAAAGACCCTTTTAGGTCAACCTAAATGGCATCGTAGTGAGGACGGCAAAGTGGAAGGATCGATTTACCATGGATAAATTCGACTTTACCGTGTATTGTAGACCAGGCCTCATATGATGGTCCACACGATTAACACTGTGAGATCACAGCATGCTCCTAGCAGAGCTTACTAAACCACTGGAAAAATGCAGGAGTAAATTTGTAAAGAAATACATAGTTGTGACACTCTGTATCTCGGGGGAGTGCTCTGTAACCCCCATATTCATCATCTGTATATAATTATGATATTGCATATTGTGACGGAGTCAGACCAGAAGGATATAAGAGAGTGCTGGAAGGCAGGTATATTAGTCTCAGGATGTGCAGGTCCCTGTTCCCTGGATAGCCAAACAAAGGCTACTCCAGGCCATTCAAGTCACCTGGGGCCAATTAAGAACCTTCTGGAAAGGAGTAGAGACAGCTAGCCTGACTGGGACACCTGAAGCCAGTCAGGGACTGGCTGAAACCAGTTAAAAACCTCCCAGTTAGGTGGGCTGTGGGTGTCAGGAGCTGTGGAAGGAAGTTGTGCTGTTGGTGAGACTGAGTAGTGGACAACATATCACACAGAAGGAAGGAGGCCCTGAGGTAAGGGTGAGTGGAGTTTGAAGAAGCGGGGACTGCTGTGGGGAAGTAGCCCAGGGAATTGTATTGTGTTTTGTGGATAAAAGGTCAGCCATCTTAGCTGATACTATTAGGGTCCCTGGGCTGGAGCCCGGAGTAGAGGGGGGGCCCCGGCTCCCCGCTTTTTCCATCTTTCATACTGGCCTGTGATGAAGGTAACTCACTAGGTGGTGACTCTTGCCAATTATACTGAGAAGGGAGGTCACTCTGGGGCCTAGATGAGTTTCTGAGGCCCCTAAATCTGCCAGGAAGCGCAGGACCCACAAGTACAAACTTGGAGCTTTGTCACAATATAAAGCATGCCATGTGAGGGATCATGGGAAAGGTTATGATCTGCTGAAACCCACTGTTCCATTGAAATATGTATATCATTAATGTATATGAAATTATGAGAATTGTGTTGTATGGTTGTCACTAAAATATGCTGATGTGCCCTGACACTAGCTCCCAAGAGACGATAACAAAGGAAGTAACCAATACCCAGGCAAGTGCTGAATGGACATCACCAGCCATTGTTCAGCAAGGTAGTTACAATTCAATGACTTGCTCACATAAGACAGGGGTATTGCTCCACCTTGTGACTCAGCAATGCTCACCAGACATAGCTGGACTTGTGCTTTCCCAGACCATGGACTAAGAGTATAAAACAGAACACAGTGGACCCATGATTCTTCCTTTCTCTTCTCCCCACACCTATGCTGCAAGCAATGAGAACACTGGAGCTAGAGAAACTGGTTCTCAGGCTAAGAGGGAAAACCTGCGTATGAAAGACTGCAAACATCCTGCAATATCCAGCCGGGTGAGAAAAACTACTTAATCTAGATCAGTGGTTCCCAAACTGGAGTTCTTGAACCTCTGGGGGTTCACAAAATGCTACCAGGGTGCCTAAAGGTGGACAGAGCTGTCCCTAGGGACACCAGGGCCAGCAGCCCGGAGCCTCTGGACTTCCAAGAGCTAAACAGATCAAAGTAAGCATATCTATCAGGATGAATGGACCATAAGGTGGATAGAAAGCTGTCTGGATCGTCAGGCTCAATAGGTCATAATCAATGGCTCCCTGTCCAGTTGGCAGCCGGTATCAAGCGGAGTGTCCCAAGGGTTGGTCCTGGGGCCGGTTTTATTCAATCTCTTTATCAATGATCTGGAGGATGGCGTGGACTGCACCCTCAGCAAGTCTGCAGATGACACCAAACTGGGAGGAGCGGTAGATACGCTGGAGGGTAGGGACAGGATACAGAGGGACCTAGACAAATTAGAGGATTGGGCCAAAAGAAATTTGATGAGGTTCAACAAGGACAAGTGCAGAGTCTTGCACTTAGGACGGAAGAATCCCATGTACTGTTACAGACTAGGGACCGAATGGCTAGGCAGCAGTTGTGCAGAAAAGGACCTAGGGGTTACAGTGGATGAGAAGCTGGATATGAGTCAACAGTGTGCCCTTGTTGCCAAGAAGGCTAATGGCGTTTTGGGCTGCATAAGTAGGGGCATTTCCAGCAGATCGAGGGATGTGATTGTTCCCCTCTATTCAACATTGGTAAGGCCTCATCTGGAGTACTGTGTCCAGTTTTGGGGCCCACACTACAAGACGGATGTGGAAAAATTGGAAAGAGTCTAGAGAAGGGCAACAAAAATGATTAGGGGCCTGGAGCACATGACTTATGAGGAGAAGCTGAGAGAACTGGGATTGTTTAGTCTACAGAAGAGAAGACTGAGGGGAGATTTGATAGCTGCTTTCAACTACCTGAAAGGATGGATCTAGACTGTTCTCAGTGGTAGCAGATGACAGAACAAGGAGTAATGGTCTCAAGTTGCAGTTGGGAAAGTTTAGACTGGACATTAGGAAAAACTTTTTCACTGGGAGGGTGGTGAAGCACTGGAATGGGTTGCCTAGGGAGGTGGTGGAAATCTCCTTCCTTAGAGGTTTTTAAGGTCCAGCTTGACAAAGCCCTGGCTGGGATGATTTAGTTGGGGATTAGTCCTGCTCTGAGCAGGGGGTTGGACTAGAACCTCCTGAGGTCCCTTCCAACCCTGACATTCTATGATTCTATGATTTTTAGGAGGGGGTTCACGAGACTTGGCATTTTAGTGAAAGGGGTTCACAGGTTGTTAAAGTTTGGGAACCACTGATCTAGATGTTGCCTAATTAAACAAGGCTAAGAGTTTAGACAGCATGCTTATATTTTATTTTATTTTGATAACCACTCTAACTTGTTGCCTTTCATTTATAATCTATCTTTTGTCACCCATAAACTTGTTTTACTATTTATCTTGACCAGTGAATTTGCCAGAAGTTTTTGGTAAATCTGCTTGGGTTACAAAGGCTGGTGCATGTCACTTTCCATTGATTAAGTGGTGAATCAATTAATAAACTTGCATTGCTTGAGAAAGGGTCTTGAGCAGTGTGAAATGTTACATTTCTGATGTGCAAGACTGGGAGCTAAAGGGATTTGGCGTGAGCCTCTCGATTGTTAGTTCATGAGTAGCCAGAGAAGCATCCATGGAACTTAGTTGGGTGTGTCCCTGCCTGAGGATGTCTGTCTGTGCAAGTACAATGCCTGCCACAGGTTTGTAGCTTGTCACAGCATCACAGTGTGAGAGGAAGCCCAGAATGGTGGGGCAGAGGGCTCAGCGGTACCCAAGTTCCAGGTTGCACCACGGGGATCCCATTAAAAAAGTATACTGGAATGGGGGTTCTTGGGCCTCACAAGGTGTTATGGTTCCTAAAAAAGATGGGACAATAATATTTTATCAGAGAGATAAGTGGGTGAGGTAATATCTTTTACTGGACCAACTTTGGTGGGTGAAAGAGACAAGCTTTCAAGCAGAGCTGTTTTTCAGGTCTGGAAAACTTACTCAGTGAAAGTCTACATTACAAAATTAAGTTGACCTAAGTTACGTCAACATACAGCTACTATAGTAACAATCGGTTTTACACTTGGGTCAGCGGTGTGTCTCCTCACAAGGAGTGCTTGCACTGATTTAACTGCTAGTGTAGGGCACTTTGAGATGGTTTCTGAAAGGCAGAAACAGTCAATATAAGCAAGGTAGTGTCTACACTGACACTGCATCAATCTAATAACATCAACATAAGTGCTACGCCTCTCGTGGAGGTGGAGATATAAAGTCAGTGTAATCAGGATTCTCTGTTTAGAGGGTAGTTGTGGCCAAGGTGGTTATGGCCCCCTGACAGGGTCACACAACTGAATAGTCGCTTGCCCCTAGGCAGGCAAAACAACCAAACAGTCCAGAGCCCTGTATCCTCCTGGCTGGGTCAGGCAGTAGCAGATGGGGAACCATCTCCCTGGACAGACAAAGCAGCAAACAGGCTGAGCCCCTGGGCATGGCAAAACATGCAAACAGTCTAGAGTTCTGCAGCCTCCTGGCTGGGGCAGCCGTGGCACTTGAGGAATTGGCCCCCTGGACAGGGCCAAACAGCGATCAGTTTATGGCCCCTGAGCCGGGCAAAACCACCAAACAGTCTATAGGCCTTACTCCCCTCTGGGCTGGGATGTAGAGCAGGCAGCAGTCTCCACAGCAGGTGGTGGCTTGGCTTTCCCGGCAGCCTCCGCAGTCAGCAAGTTGCCTGGAGCACAGTCCTGGTCTTTGGGATCTAAAGCCTGGAGGATTGCAGGGACCTGCAGGGCATGTCCCTCCTTCTCCGCCACCAGCCCTAACTGAGCTGGGCGGCCTCCTTTTATCCGGCTTCTCCACCTGGAGCATGTATTGCCAGGGAAAGGGGGCAGCGTCTTCTGGGCCCACAGAGATTGGTCTGTCCCCGGTGGCCCAGTGTGGGTTGGTACACCCCATCACAGGACCATTCAAAGTTATGTGGCTGGTAAATATAGGAAAATGATAAAAGACAAAACTACCACATCACTTGTGGGAAACACTTTTCACAGAGTGGTAACTCTATATCTGATCTATCAGTCCTCATACTCAAAGGAAACCTGCACAACACTCCAAAAGAAGAGTTTGGGAGTTTAAATTCATGCTAGTCTATAACTCATTAATAACGCCCTCCCCAACTGCTCCTCTCATCTCTTTCCTTCCTATGACTGGAGGAGTGTTAACGGGCCACTTCACCCAGAATGGTCCGTCGAAATATGTGTTAATTACTTATGATAAACAATCCATTCCACCTTGTATTAAGCTGTGACACTCTGAGGTCTGGTCTACACTACAGTGTTAGGTTGACATACGGCAGCTTATGTCGACCTAATTCAGTAAGCATTTACACTAAAATGTAGCTCCCACCGATGTAAGTTGTCCACTACACCAACTTAATAACTCCACCTCTGTGAGAGAGACAGCACTTAATTCAATGTAATTAGATACTGAGTTACTTACATCGACTGTTGTTGCCTTTCGGAAACTATCCCACAATGCCCCACACTGACAGTTAAATCAGTGCAAGCACGCCTAGTGACGACACACACTGCTGACACAAGGAGCATACTGTGGACATGCAGAAGGGATTTCATTACTGTTCTGGCTACATGTCAACATAACTTAGGTTGACTTAATTTTGTAGTGGAGATTTGCCCTGAGTTTCTCAGACCTGATAAAAAGCTCTGTGGTTAAGTTTGAAAGTTTGTCTCTCTCACCAACAGAAGTTGGTCCAATAAAAGATACTACCTCATCCACCTTGTCTCTCTTATATCCTGGGACCAACCTGGCTACAACACTCCATGTAAGGTTTTATGTTGATTATAGACATTCTAAATTGATATGCTAGATACTTTAGGCAAGGCTTAGACTTAAATAAGGGTTACTGGCAAATCCCTTTAGATAACAAAGCACAGACAAAATCCGCTCTCATTATTGATATGAGACTTTGTGAGTTCAAACTGTTACCTTTTGAGTTAAATAATGCAGGAGCTACCTTTCAGCCACTTGTTAATCAAGTGTTAAACAGGCTATATGACTTTGCATGGACTTATATTGATGGAATTGCAATATTTAGCAGCTCTTGGTCAGATTATAAGAAACATTTGGGATTTGTGCTAATGAAACTCAGAGACACTGCAATTATACTAAAGGGGTCAAAATGTAAAGTAGGAGCTGCTAAAGTTCCTTATTTAGGACCCTGGGAAGTGGGGTGGCCAAATTTCTCCCAATTGCTTGAAAGATGATGTTACTGTTAACTGGCCTATACTCCACACTAAAACACAAGTCCAGTCTTTCATAGGTTTGGCTAGCTATTACCACCAATTTGTAGGTGGTTTAAAAGACATTGTATCAGCTATCACAGATGGATGCAAAAAGCCAAAGCCAAATGGAATAGTGGGGACAAGGCCATGTCAGAAAGGTTTTGAAAGGTAAAGAAAATCCTGTCAGAAAAGCGGTTTCTGGCCAGTCCAGTTTTTGACAAAACATTCAAACTGTGTGCTAATCCATCAGACATTGGGTCACGTGTGGTACAGATGCAGACAGTGGGAGGTAACAAAAGCAGCCCATTGCTTTCTTAAGTAAGAAGCTGACACCTGCTGAACAGAATTATTCTAGCATAGTAAAAAATGTTATGCAATTGAATGGGTTGTGCACACTCAAGGGAGAGACCAGCAGGAATGCTGACCCTACACCAATATTTTTACATCCCATGAGGCATATCTCTTGAATTCCAAATGCCTAGCAGACCCAATCTCAATGCAAAGAGGAAGAGGCAAACAAAACAAGGAGTGGAACGGAGTTTGGCTAGGGTCCAAGCCAATCATCAGGCACACAGAAAAACCACTGATTAAGCAATGATCAGTGAACTAATAAGAACTCCGTAGAAAAATGGCTACCAAGGAAGGACGGAGCTTTGAAAATGTCACTCTGGCATCAGAACGGCTGAAAGTCCAACCATAAAACATGGCAATGGAAATACCTTTTCATGGCATCTGTTTTGTTCCTTTTTTCTCTCACCTGTATAAACAAACAGAAAGGATCATTTCCCAAGAGAACTGCCAAAGTATTTATTATATATCAATAACAAGCACTCTATGGAGGTGAAGGCAATACCTCAGGGGTGGGCAAACTAGGGCCCGCAGGCCACATCCAGCCTGTGAGATTGTCGTGAATGGCCCGCCTGAGCTCCCCGTGGGGGAGGCTGTTCCCAGCCTCTCCCCGACTTCTCTGTTCTCCCGGAGCCTCGGGCCCTCAGTGCGTCTGAGCTCCCGACAGGGGAGGCTGCTCCCGGCCCTTCCTTTGCCTTCCCTGCTTTCCCAGAGCTTCAGTCTGCCACGCGGGCAGCGATCTGGGGGACAGGGTGCACGCTCCTCTGAGAGAGCCACGTGTGTGATTCCACTGGGCCGCCAGCAACATGATAAAGGGGCCGGCCAGGGGTTAGAAAAGGGGCAGGGAGTTCCGGGGGTCAGTCAGGGGACAGGGGCTCTTGGATAGGGTGGAGGTTTGGGGGAGCGATCAGGGGACAGGGAACGGGGGGTAGGGAGGTTGGATAGGGCGTGGGAGTCCCAGGGTCTGTCAGGGGGTGGGTGGATAGGGGTCAGGGAAGTCAGAGGACAGGGAACAGGGGGGATTGAGAAGGGAGTGAGGTCCTGGAGGGTGATTAGGGTCGGGGGGGGGGGGTCTCTCGAGGGGGAAGTCAGGGGACAATGAGCAGAGGGGCTTAGATAGGGGGTAAGGTCCGGAGTGGTAGTGATTAGGAGCAGTGGGTCTCTGGAGGGAGTGATCAGGGGACAAGAAGTGAGTGGGGGGTTGGATGGGTTTGGGGTTCTGAGAGGGGCAGTCGGGGGTGGGAAGTGGGAGGGGGTTGGATAGGGGGTGGAGCCAGGCTGTTTGGGAAGGCACAACCTTCCCTGACCCGGCTCTCCATACAATTTTTCAACCCTATGTGGCCCTCGGGCCAAAAAGTTTGCCCACCCCTGCAATATCTTATGTATCCCTATGACTGTGTTAGTGCTAGGCCAGAGATTGGCAACCTTTGGCACGTGGCTCGTCATGGTAAGCCCCTGGCGCGCCGGGCCGGTTTGTTTACCTGCCGCGTCTGCAAGTTCGGTCAATCATGGTTCCCACTGGCCACGGTTCGCTGCTCCAGGCCAATGGAGGATGAGGGAAACAGCCTGGGCCTAAGTAGTGCTGGCCACATCTTTCCGCAGCCTCCATTGGCCTGGAGCAGTGAACCATGGCCAGTGGGAGCCGCAGCCAGTGGGAGCCACAATCGGCTGAACCTGCGGACACGGCAGGTAGACAAACCGTCCAGGCCTGTCAGGGGCTTACCCTGACTGAACGCGTGCCAAAGTTTGCCGATCCCTGCACTAGACAATGGATGATAAAGTTAAGATGTACATTTAATGCCAATTAATGGGAAGGGGAGTATACTCTGCTTTGGTCCAGCAGTGCCAACAGAATAACTGCCATCTAAACAATCACTTCTGATGTTTATTACGTCTCTCTTCCAACAGGACAGTACTACATCTGGAGGAGGGGGGAATGCTGTACTATTCAACCACCATACTGTATTGAAGTGAGCATGTCCATATTATAATGCACTAATATATGCATGCCAAATTTTGCTCTCTGTTACACAGGAGTAAAGCCAGAAGACCTCTGAAGGCTTTGCATGAGTAACTGCAGATTTACACCTATATAAATGAGTACAGACTTTGGTTTACAGTGTTTTCAATGTGCTAGAAACGTAGTTCCAGATATAGTACTTCCCTCTTGTACTACACTTCTCAGATCCCTTAGCAGAAACCTGGACCTATCCGTGTTTGCTTTCCCTGAATTCAGGCACCCATTACCTCTTTCACCATGGTGTCGTCGAAGGAGTACCAGCACCCGTTTTCAGATGTCTTTATCTCAGCCACATAATGGCCACCGTGAATTCCTCCAGAATGGTGACACATTGCAAAGAGCTCATACTGTAGGATCGAGAAGAAAATCAAGATCAAATTCAGATCAGCAATCTTTTCAGTTGCACTGCTAACAGACTTTTAGAGGGAAGTATAGAGAGCTTCCTTTTTACTTTTAGCTAGAAAGCATTTTTGTCACTTCACCTATAAGCATTTCCTAGGCCTCTGAGCTGAACTCTTCAACGGCGAATAAATTACAGAAAGCATGGAAATAAAATTTTGATTTCTTTACAAAAAGAGAAAGATTTGATTACATTGGTGACTCTGTAGTAACAATGTAAAGACTGACATCTGGTTGTGTACAAATATGACCGCATAAACATTCACAATGTAAACAATGATTTTCTAATTATTATTATAAACAAATGCATTAAATCCATGCCATATATTAAATGTCTTATGTAAAAAAATAAAAGAATGGTTTGTTTGGACACCTGAGGTGATGATACTGCTCCTAACAGGAAAACTGGCAACTTCTGAGCTCAGAGGACAACTCATTCTCTGGATTCATTTAACAGTGTCCTTTTGCCCATGCATTTAGCCAATCTGGAACAATATGACAACTGTCGTTTATAGGTTCGTTTAACTACAGTCTATCCTGGATACAAGGAAGAGCTTGGATCAGGATTACATTCTCCAATTGAATCCTACGTTATTGTATCCAAGGGACTGACAGACAATGAAAAAGAGGTTACTTACCTTACAGTAACTGATGTTCTTCAAGCTGTGTTGTTTATATGTATTCCACACTTAGTACTGCATGCCCCTCATGCCAGAAATCAGATTTTTTCCCCTTGTTTGTCCTCACATGCTCCCTGAATGCAATTGCATTCTCCCATTCTTGCTGTCTCAGGACATGAAGAGGTGGGACATATAGGGAGGACCTGACATCAATGAATAATTTCACCAACTATGTGCAGAAGTGATCACTTCTCGAAACACTGTTTTCATGCGCAGGTAGCTAAAAACTTACCATGTTTTCATTAAACTAGACAATACAATATTCCGATCCCATGGCACAGGTGAAAATACTTAAAATAGATGCATAAGGAATCTTTTAGAAATAGGATGAGAAAATATAGAACCTTAGGATGATAGGTAGATATTGAAGCTAGATATACTTTAATAGATGTAACTGATAACCTAGGAATTGTAAGGATAAAATGTAATTAAAATGAAGGGACTGTCCACCTGAAAAGGGGACCAAGCATCAAATCTTTTCCAGTTAGAGCTGTAAGTGGAAGGTTTATTATTATTTATTAAAATGTCCTGAACTGCTTGAGAAGAGGATTTCTGAGCCTCATTCAAGCAGCCACCATCCAGACTGCCAGATGTAGGGATGACAAGTCCAGGTGAAGAATTGTCTTGCTGTTCTGCAATATCAAGTTGTGAATAAAAGGAACTGGGATTGATTGTCGTATTGACAGCCTGACCAGTTCTGGAAAGCAGTATTGTCTGTACCGTACTGGTGCAATGAGAATCAGAGAAGCTGAGTCTTGTCTGAGCTTCATTAAAGTTCTTGGAATCGGTGGAATTGATGGTTAAGCATAAAGAAGGCCAGAGATCCTGAGGTGGGGGTGAGTAAAAATATTCACATCCCCAAGAATGAATCGGGCACCTCTTTTCTGTTATCATGACAGCGGCCATCCGAGAAGGGGAGTTTGCTGAAGGATCATGGTAAGCTCCCAGATGGCCTCATGAATAAGCAAAACCACTCCAGCATGCTCAGCAATATGTCAAATATGAACTAACTTCTATGGCTTGTCATTACCCAATTCTACCTGTGCACCTAGACTGCCCTTTTCATAAGCTCCTGCTACACCCTATAATTGCCAGGAACTGGGAGGATGACTCAAAGACAGCGGCTTCTGTGATGCCAGCACAGCAGGTGCCAGCAACTAACAAGGCCCCTAAGTCTCAACTGAGCACTGACCTGGAAATGAGTCTGGCTCACCTGTGTGTTAGTATTGTTAAAATAGATATTAGAGTTATAAAAATGCGTGTAGTGTTTAGATTTTATGGAATGCTGGTAAGCTGCTGGATGCATTAATCTCCCTTACAGTACTTGTATCCCATGTTATAAGATAATATATAAGTGGCGCTCTGTAATTGTAAAAGTATTTGCTCTGAAACTGTAAACCCTCACAGTCAGGCGAGAAGCACTGCCTAAGTGTGATACTAATTTACCACAGCAAATGTTATATCCTGTCCAACAAAAGAAGGCCTAAAGACACCAGACAAGCCACTGCGGAACATCAGATGACAAAAGTTTTTGTTGATTTCTCCCCCTACGGAATCGTCCCATCAGCTTGAACTCTGGGGGAAGGGAATAAAAATCCCTGACTAAAAGAAACTGAATCTCTACGCTGCTTGGACTCTAAGGGGAAAAGCTTTCTAAGCAGAAGCAAGGGATCCCTGTGCTTGACCTGGGTTAACCCTAAAGGACACAGACAGCTTGCTAATTATTGATGATTATTGACCATCTTTTGGAACCTAAGACTGTAACTCATTTGTGTGCATGTGTTTAGCTGCTTTCACTTTGTAAATAACTCTCCTATTTCCCTTTTCTAGTTAATAAATCATTAGTTAATTTATTATAGGATTGGCTACAAGCATTGTCTTTGGTGCAGTATCTAAGGTGCAATTGACTTGGGGTAAGTGACTGGTCCTTTAGGGTGGGAAATAACGGGAATATTGTTGTGATGATTGGTGAACAGGACCATCTGTCACAAAGGCAAGCTTGCCTGGGTGGCAAGGACTGTCTGTGACTCCATGGTTAGGTTGTTATAGTGCCTGAGTTCACACTTGGTTGGTGAAATCTAAGTACAGTAGATGCTCTTTAGTAGCAACACATTGGTGCCCTTTTGCTATGTTGCTCCTAAGGGTACGTCTACACTGGAAAGTTTCTGCGCCACAAGTTATACCACTTTTACTAAAATGCTGGAATTAAGCAATCGTTGCATGTCCACTCTGTGTTCCTTGCGATGCTGGAGCGCATCCACATTAGCAGCGCTTGCAATGGCAAAGATAGCACTGCAATGTGGTAGCTATCCCACTGTTCAGCTGGCTGCAGGGTGCTTTGGGAAGGGTTTGCAATGCCTCATGTGGCAGGCACAGTGTCACATGATGCAGGTTTCCCAATCCCATTGTTCCATGAGCATCCTACTGCATTGCCAGCTGCTTTTCAACTGAAGTGGGGAGGGGGGGAGTGTGTGACAGGAAGGGTGAGTGAGTGTGTGTGTTTGAGTGTGTGTGTGTGGAGCCGGGGAGAGAGACAGTGTGTAAGTTCAGACAGCAGCAGAAAGCAACCAGTCCTGAGGCAGGGGGAGGGGGAAACCCTGACATCAGCCCCCACCTCCCTCCCTGGGCTCTCTGCACAGCACTCTCTCACACACACACACACACACACACGCACACGCACACACACACACGCACCCCCGCCCCTCTCTGTTCAACAGCATGAGCATTCCACATTAATGGTTTGCTTTGTGTCCCAGAGCAGATCAGCACAGCACTCAAGGACTGTCAGAAATGGTGCTTTGAAAGGGAAGGGACGCATGTCTCCAGGGCAGCCAAGTTCAGAACAATGAGCAGAGTGGTCACTTGAGGCATTATGGGATAGCTCCAGAGGCCAGTTACAGCGCAGAAAGCAATCAAGTGTTTACACTGGCAATAGAGCGCTGGAGCCTCTGTGCAAATAGCCTCATGACTCTCGTCAAGATGGGTTTTTTTGCAGCGCTGCAACTGAGGAGTTTCTGCGCACAAAGTGGCTTGGCAGTGTGGACATGTCTGTAGTTTGAACACACAAAAAACTTCTTTACTGCACAGACATTTGCCAGTATAGACAAGCCCTAAGTAGCTGTTGCTGTTACGGGGAGTGTTGACAATTCACAGCAGGGAAAGTGTACCCAGGGAAATGTTGCTCATAAGCAGTGGTTGCTCTTACAAGGTGTTGCTGCAAACAAGCATCAACTGTATAGAACTCACACAGCCTATTTGGGGTTTGTGCCCTGCTTCTTAACAGTCTGCCCTGCGGTTGTTGCTCACACTCAGGAGTCACTGCAGACAGCTTGGCAGCCTCTTCTGGGGAAGATGAGAAATTGTTCAGCCGTGGTGCTATAGTGTCCACCTATTCTGATATCTGTTGAACCTCTGTACCAGAAGGACCAGATACCTGAGGTATGAGATTCTCCCACTTGATAGGCACTGAGTAGAGTATGGTGCTTTGAGGGAGATTTAGCAGTGTGGGGTTTAGGAAATGAGGATCTAGAGCCTGGGGGAACCACCCTCTCTGCCAAAGAATTCCAGAAAGGCCATTGTTAGACCTGATATCGAATCAGGGCAAAACCCCAACGCATCCTATCCCTAGACCTCCTCCTGTGAGAATACTGGTGCCAACACCTCAGCCTTCACAAGGATGAACAAGAGAAAGCTTGAGATCTTCTTGAATTGGGACCTTGATGTAAAACATCTCATCTCCGACTGAGGAGGAGTAAGAATGGTCCAAAGGACAAGGTGGTGCAGCACCAAGTAGTGTAGCAGGACACCAGGATTTGGACAGAAGACAAGGAGACTGTACCGGGGTAAGGACTGGTGGCTTTGGTGCTTAAGGTAACGTACATCTGGCCTGATGTACAGCAGACCTTTTGGCTACTGTCAGTGCTGACAAGTTCACAGTCTCTGATGGCCCCAAGTATGTCAGTGCTGAGGATGATATGGGTGCTGGGGCTTGATTTGTAGGAATAGTTGGTCCTGGACTCTTATCTTGCAGCAAAGGTGAGTCAGGCACCAGTAGGCAAAGGAGGTCTTTGGCCACTGCGTACTCCTCAGGTATTGTTGAGACCAAAAGATTGGGATACAATGAGGCCAAATTCGATGCCTTAGAAGGTCCCAGCAATGGAGCCAGTCTTGACCGTACCAAATGTGGTGCTAGAGTCAACTGACTCTACATTGTTAGTCAACGTAAGCAGTACCAGGGAGTAACTAACTAGGGCTGGCTGAGCTCTAACCTTAGTGCCTGTCTTTTTCCTGTGAGAGACCTAGCTCTTGAGGATGAAGAGGGCTTCTTCTGGCTAGAAGAATGTAAGGTGTCTGTTCTATGCCACCATATGTGTGGTGCTGGAGAAGGAGCATTGCAGCTTCTCTTCAGCTCCCTCTGGTGAGGGGATCCTCCTGAGTCTGGTGCTGCACTTTGGTATGGAATAGAATCTGAACCCCCATATACAAAGCAGTTGGATTCTGAGGAAGGACACAAAGCAGATTCCATAAAGGTGTGTCAAAGTCCTACCTCCTTAGACTTCTTAGTCCTGGTCTTAAACAACCTGCAGGTAGGACACCTATGGCTCATATGTCCTTCTCCAAATACATTCAGCAATGAGAGTGAGGCTCACTGACTGGCATAGATTTGTTACAGCCAGAATAGTGCTAAACCAAAGGCACTTAGGCATGCCCTGGTACTCAGCTTAAAAGCTTGAATGACCAATGAAAACAAGCAAAACATTTTTGAAAAACAAGTACCACTAACAATAACTAGCTATATACAACAATAATTTTACAGAAAACTTTCTCTGAAAAGAGAAAAAGGAAAGAGTGTGACAAGCACACACACACTGACTACCGACCACAGGCAGTGAGAAGAAAGTGAGGGATATCGGGACAGCTCTGTCCTTTATACCTTTGGCTAGGGGGATGAGAGGGTGTGGAGGATGCATGCTTGGGGAAAAAAAATCTCCAGCAATCCTCTTTTGACCTCAGAAATATCTGTAAACATCTAGAGGTGAGAAAGATATTGCTGTTGCAATTTAAGGAAGAGAAGATGACAAAATATTTGCAGGAGGTTGCTCTGACTGAACCTGAAGAGCTCTGTGCAGCTAGAAAGCTTGTGTCTCTCACCAAGAGAAGTTGGTCAAATAAAAGATATTACCTCACCCATCTTGTCTCTCTAACATCCTGGGACCAACACAACTACAACTACACTGCATAATGACTGACCCTGTAATTCTTCCTTGGAGGAAACATGCTGATGTAGCACTGGATATGTATGAGGTTACTCATCAGGATGGCCAATTTCTGGTTGTTTGGGTGATGGAGACCTTTGCCTTGAGTGAGACAAAGATGGGGTCCTCTACCCACAAGGAGGAGCCCAACAATACTAGTAAGGCCACGTCTGCTGTCCATAAAGAAACTGCTTGGCAGCCCAAGAAGGACGAAACCAAGAAGCATGGGAAGGTTCATAATCTTATGAGCAGACTTCAGAGGTCTAGTTTTAGGATGAACCGACCTCTGGTGATAGATAGGCAGGTGTGTAAGAAGGAGATTCCTACAAACTTGCCTCATAAGCTGATGAAGATGATTCATATTCTTCTGAACAAAGATAAGTAGACCTTTGAAGGGTCTTCATTAAGTGAGTACTAGATTGACAGTCAGATATTTAATAAACAGTATCGGTGACTCACCCAGACATGGCACTGACAATGGATTGTCAGCATTAGCCAGTAAAGGTGATTCTCTTTGCCCAGGTACCAATAATCCTGGTGGTATCATGCATAAGGGAGCATTTTTCGTTGCTTTCACCATGCATAGTTTCGTGCCCACAGCAGGGGGTACTAACGTTCACAGGAGGAGTGCACATGATTGGTCAAAGAATTCTAACTGGTTTTTAACTGGAGTCCTAGTGTTAGCAATTACAGAAGGCTGCTCAGACTCCATTGCTTGGTCTCTGAGCACAGCTAGCCCTGTTCCTCCCATCAGCTGATTCACTGCACTCCTGGAGGGAAGGGGAGGAGTGGGAGGGAAACTTGAAGAGCCACAGGCTACACCTCAAAGAGCCACATGCGGCTCGTGAGCCGCGAACTGAGTATCACTGCCTTAGATGATACCTATGCATACAATACCGAATCCTTGCGTACCAACGGAGCACTTGTAGTAGAGGGTAATGTAACTTTCAGAGGTGGTACTGAAACTTCAGGCTGATCTGAAAGCTCTCTCTTTAACAGTACCTAGCTCTTACAGGTATGTTTCAGGGCTTCAGAGGGCACTTTTGTATGCCTTGAAATCCCTTCCAAAGCCACAGCTTGAGGTGATCTGATCTTCTTTTCCTTTGAAGACCTGGGGAATGAAATCAGCATCCCCTTTCAGTCCAAGATCTTTGAACTGCAGCAGGAGCACAACATATAGCAGCCGATAGACAGATCTGACTGACCAGGATCTGAGTCAGATCTCATGGATTTATCCAGGAGATACACCCTGAGTTTAATATCACTGTTCTTCTGAGACCCTATGCTGAGAGCGCATCAGTAGCACATTTACTAGGAATATGTCCCTCACCTAGACACTAAAGACACTTTTCTTAAGTGTCGCGATCCAGGACAGCAACATGACATGAAGGGCATGTTTTGAAACTGGGAGATTTAGGAGACGACATATCTGCCTATCACCCACTACTTAACTAAATGCTAAAACGATCTTAATATACTAACTCTAAAATACTAATAATTAATCTAAAAGTAACTGACTAAATCACTATTTGCAATAGATTATAATACTTGAGTTTAAAACAGAAGCAAAGCACCGCTAAAGTGTTCCACCTCCAGCCTGAGGCTGCAGTTGAAGGAAATGAGTGGCAGCTTGTCTGCTCTGCTCCTTTATGCTTGGAGATGAGTGGGCATTCAACGAGCATGTGTGGACCAACAGCAGACAGTGCTAACTAGGAAAAAGTTCCAATCTCTGGCACTAAGGGGTGCACAATACCAAGAGTGGAAGATGTACATCACTAAAACAACCATCTCACAGAGGTTTGCTTGTAGGTTCAAATTTATGAACTCATCTCTGCAAGGGATCACACACTAACTCCTGCTCCTACTGTCCCCCAAAGGCTGAGGCAGTGAAATCACCAGGGTCAAGAGGTAGTCAGAGGAAGCCATCAACTCCCCCCTCCAACTGAAGATGGAAATGGTACCTAGGGATCCCAGGGCTCAGAGGGGAGCAGATGTCAGGCTAGGGACACTCCAGCATGGTTCACAGATTTCCTTGAATGGCAAATTTCTGTCCTTCCAAGTCAAGACTTCAAATCTCAAGACAAGGCACCATCCACCACAGGTTCAAGGGTCATTACAATAGCTTTGCACAAGGGTAGTCCTGAATTGTATGAGTCCTAGTTCAGGAAGTCGTTAGTGTATTTTCCTTCCCATTCTTTTTATTAGGCAATGAGAAAATAAAATTCACCTGAGAGCTCAGTGGAAAGTCCTTGTTCCCATCAGTCTGTTCTTCCAACTTCACACGCAGTGAAAAAGGCACGGACACCTCATAATGCAGCTTTGTAAACCTGTTACCATCAAACTGATATCTCTTCAAATTGAGAACAAGAATCTGGGGTAGAGTTTCAAAGAAGAAGTGCTGAAAGAAGCAGCAAAGCAACATGTTACATACATGGCTTAGTCATTATGCTCATTGAATCTATTTCCCTAAATTAAGTTTCCTTCACATCTTCTTGTCAACTGTCTCACATAGATCTACTTGAGTATCACTACAAAAGGTTTTTTTCTCCTGCTGAAAATAGCTCATCCAAATGAAACAGCCTCTTAGAATTGGTATGTTAATTTCCAGCTTTTTATGCTTTCTGTGTATATAAATGCATCTTACTTCTGTGTTCCATTCTATGCATCCGATGAAGTGGGCTATAGCCCACGAAAGCTTATGCTGAAATAAATTGGTTAGTCTCTAAGGTGCCACAAGTATTCCTTGTTTTCATTACATACTATATTACTAACATCTCCATTATAAAAATTTCCTTTTATAGACAGATCATTGCAATAAAATATACATTTCTTAAAAAAAATCAATTTCTCTCTTTCTACATACACCTTTCAAGTCTGAGCAGCTCTGCTCAGTGCTGCATACAACAGAACATTCTAAGCAATCCTTGCTTACCGATGTGGCTTCTTGTTTGCTTTCGCACTTTTCACAATATAACTGCTCATCATCTTTGAAATAATGGGCTTTCTGTACATCGTCCAAAGCCTCACGCTACAAAGAGACAGACATTACAATCTTATGTAGCATTATTAAGACTGAAAGAGAGGAGTAAATTTAACGGCATGAATCGTATCCTACAAGGCACTGAAGGGGCAGCATTATAGTAAACAGTATTTCATCTGCTTCTGTTCTGAAGTACATCAACTTTGCTAACAAGGGAGATTTTTCCCCAGACATTTAGGACATAGAGCAAACCTCATCAGAAAACATTATACAGTAGACTCTCGATTTTCCAGGATGATAGGGAAAAAATTAATCCCGGTTAATAAAATCCCAGATAATCAAGAACCAAAGGAAATATAGGGGGTGGGGGGGAGTGATGTGCCGACTGCCCCGCGCCCTGGGGGAGGCGGGGGTGGTGCGCTGGCTGACCTGCTCCTGGGAGGGGACCCCGGGGGGAAGGGAGCTGGCCGCCTTTTTAATTGTTACTCACCCAGCAGTGCTCCGGGTCTTCTGTGGCGGGTCCTTCACTCGCTCCGGGTATGTTCGGCAGCACTGAAGGACCCGCTGCCAAAATGTCACCGAAGACCCGGAGCGCTGCCAAGTGAGTAATAATTAAAAAGGTGGCTGGCACTCCGCCCGGGCACAGGGTGGCCGGCATACTCCTCCATCCGCCTCCCAGTGCTGCTGAAAACCCAGAGCACCACCGGGTACCAATGGGGCCCTGCGGGGCCCAGGGCCTGGGGCAAAAATTGCCCCACTTGCCCGCCCCCTCTCAGTGGCCCTGTTCCCCGGCCACTCTGTGCCTGGTGGTGGGTTTTTTTTGCTTGAGGCAGCATCCCGGTTAACCCCCAACCCGGTTAACCCAACGCCAGATAATTGAGAGTCTACTGTATTCAGGAAAACATTAAGTGGGTGCTTAACTTTAAGCACATTTTCAATGTTCCTTGACTTTAATAGGACTTAAGCATATATTCTCAAACCTTAAATTCTTATCTGAAGAGGGATTGACTTGAGTATGACCGTAATTTTTTTTGTTTTGAGTCAGGGCTGTAGAGCCACTGAACAGCAGCTCTGAGCTGCAACAGGGCTGTGGCTGTCCCTGAGAACTGGCACCAAAACACCCTCCCACAAACTCTCTCCTATGCCATGCAGACCTCTGGCAGAGAATTTATCCTCTGGCTTCATTTTTCTTTTCAAATGTACATTTTAATTATGACATCAACTTTCTTTGAAAGTTTTTTATCTCATCAAAGCAACAAAGAAGAATTCAATAACCCGTTTAAGCAAACTGCAATTTTTTAGTTAGCTACAGGGCACCATGCATTTTGCCTCAGTTCTGCAAAGACTTAGGGCTTCTCTACACTTACAGTGCTACGCCGCTGTAGTGCTTAGCAAAGACGCTACCTAGGCCAATGAGAGAGCTTCTCCCATTGGCCAAGATACTCCACCATCCCCAAGAGGCAGTAGCTATGTCAGTTGGCGAAGCCGTCCTGTCAACGTAGCACTGTCTACACCGGGGGTAGATCAGTATAACTATGGCAATTAGGGTGTGGATTTTCCACCTCTGTGAGTTATGCAGTTACACCAACAAAAGTTTGTAGTGTAGATCTGGCCTTACATGTATGATTAACTTTTAGAACGTGTTACAGTCAATATGACTATTCTCATGCTTAAAGTTACGCATGTACCCAAGTCATTGCAGGATCAGAGCCTATACTATGTGCCGGTATATAAGGTGAGAATATGCACTTCAAGTATGAGTTAAGTTTTACAGTAAAAGAAAACTATCCCATCACTCAAAGATGTACCACTACTTAGTTCACACAGAGTGCAGGATACATCTGGTAGTGTAAAACATCCCTGGTGTATTGGTAACAACCTATTCCTTACTACTTTCAATAGGAATTGAAAAAACAGTTAACAGCCCACACTGTATATTTAGAAATGTATCAGTATGTAAAACAAAAAGGAAACTGTCACAAGAATGAAAAACTCATTATTTCACAAAAATGATACATTCATGAACCCCCAAAAATGTGACAAATCTGCCCTGGGTCCCTTTGTAGTTCTGGAAGGCTTGAATGATCACACAACACCCAGACAAATGAGTTTGGGGTATTTTTCTATGACAATCATCTCCCCCATCCCTTTTTTGTTTTTGCCTATGAACTTAAATTTAATGGCTTCCTGTTGAAGGTTTAATTGTAACCAACAGATCTGCTGTTGTAGGTCACCCAACCAAAACCAGAATATTTCCTTACCACAGAATAAGCTTCCCGGTTGCACTTGTCAAGAGAGAGAGCGAGACTCAGGACAGGATTCTCCTTGATTCTGGTTTGCTGTTTGCATCCATGGCAAGTGATGGAATGGACCATTTCTACCTGGTAAAGCTAGGGAAAGAGTGACTAGTTAGAAGTATCAGAGGGGTAGCCGTGTTAATCTGTATCCACAAAAACAAAGAGGAGTCCAGTGGCACCTTAAAGACTAACAGATTTATTTGAGCATAAAAGCTTTCATGGGTAAAAAGCACATCTGAAGACGTGGGTTTTTCACCCACTAAAGCTTATGCCTAAATAAACCTGTTAGTCTTTAAGGTGCCACCAGACTCCTTGTTGTTTTAGTTAGAAGTGTTTCCAACCATCCATAGAGATATAATGCCACAGATGGCACGCAGGCTTGACTTTTATCAGGTGAGGGGCGATTACTCAATCTCCATCTTCTCATTCACTTCCCTGGTAGTGCCCAAAGTTGCTTCCATCTTTCGTTGCCTGCAATAGCAGACACAGCCCTAAACTGCTAAAAATAATCAATGCTACAAATCTAAGAGGAGTCTGATGCTGGCAAACCAGGTGCCAGTTCTTCCCAAGGCTTTTCACCTTAGCCAGGCACTGACAAAGTAATTGCTGGAAGCCAGGCTCTTTCTCCTGCATGTTAGCATGGTTATGATGGGTACTGAACTTATAACAATGTGTTTAGACTTTATGAAATGTTTGTAAATTGTTGCATGCATTAATCTCACGTATGACATGCTATACGGTAATATTTAGGTTTTTGCTTTATAACTGTGAACCACCAGGATGGATTGTCTATCTCCTGCTTGTCAAGGAGGCTATCAAAACTAAGGACAAGTTTACACTTAAAATACTGCATTGGCACAGCTGCACTGCTGGAGTGCTTTAATGAAGATGCTCTATGCTGACAAGAGAGCACTCTCCTGTGAGCTTAGTTAATCCACCTCCCTGGGAGGTGTAGCTATGTTGATGGGAGAATCTCTCCCGCCAACATAGCACTGTTTACACGGGGCGAGGGAGAAGGACTTGATATTTGGCAGGGAGATCTCCCTGGTGTGGAGAAGCAGAGGGGAGAGGGACAAGAGTTACGGAGACTGGAGGTATATGGACATGGATGATGGGAGATTAGGAGCAGAGGGGGACAGGAACCAGGGAGTGGAGTATAGGAGGAGAGGGCATGGAAACAGTCTTGGGGGAGAAGGGACAAGGGCCAAAGGGTCTATAACCACTAAAGCACATTCTCCTTCAAAACTTGGAACTGAACCAAGAAGTTCTGAGCCTCTACACTTCTCTGCTGTCAGAAATAGCTGACAAAGTGTCTCTCCTCCCCATCTAGTGCCTCAACTGACTACACAGCTACCAGTTACTCCACTAGATCAACTGGGAGAGGTCTGTGCATTGCTCCAAAGGCCCAAACCCTGCAGATGAATCAGGCTGGGGATGGGTGTCAGCATAGTTCCTTATGATGGAATTTGCTTTTTCGTGCTTTTTTTTTAAATCTGAGGAAATCACATTAAAAATCTACATTAAAATAAGAATAAGCAGCAACAATCACTTTAAGGTTAAGAAATGCAGAGGTAAGGTTGAACCTCCTTGCACATATATGCATTATGATACAATATTTAATTACATGATCACATGCTATATTTTTCCACTAACCCCCTGCCTCATTCAGTGAATAGGAAATTATTAGATGTTTTTGTTTCTCTTCCTCATTCAGTGTGTTCAGTTATGCTCCAAAATCCTTCCAAGCCCTGCACTGAAACCAGAATTAGTAATTTCCTCCTGGGTTTTTCTCTGTTGCTCTTACTACAGTATTTGAATGCTTCACAGACGCTAATTAATTTGTCTTCCCAATACCCTGGGAGATTAGGCGGTGCTAGCATTCCAATTTACAGCTGGGAAACTGAGGCAACAGATTAAAGCCAAAATTGTCCGCTGAGTTCACAGTATGGCTCCAGTCCACTTCAGTCATACCTAAGAGAGCTCAGCACTTTTGCAAATCTAGACCCAAGTGTCTTATGTTGGGATCCAGAAAAGGAGGAACACACAACTAGTGGCCAGCTGTGAACATTTTGGTTGAAGTGACTTGCCCAGCATCACACAGGAACTCTGTAGCTTAGGCAGGGATAGAAGCCAGTTCTCCACGGTGGTATTCAACTGCCTTTATCATAAGACCCACCCGTTCTCTTCCTGCAACCCCCTGCCTCATTAATTACACACCTTCCAACTTCTGCAAGAAATGCAGCAGGGGTCCTAGGGACAACAGCCTCCTTCACTTGTTACACAAGCCTGATTCATCCTCAGAGCATCATCCACCTGTGCACTGAATTGGCCAATGTGGCCAGTCCCAGCAGCTGTCCCAGTGATGAGGGACTCCTCCAGTAGCAAAGTTCAGACTCCTCTGTCCTCTGCTCATTCTGCACTGTTGGAACCTTGTCCAGAAGTGCCAGCTTCCAGAAGATGGACTGTCTCCAAAGGACAACATACCCACTCACCAGCTGCACTGTTTTCAGCTATGACCAAGCAACTATTTAAAGCAAAAGACACGTCCTCAAATGCCTGAGAAGCGTAATGTTATCAATAACTATTGACAGAAAATGACAGGTGTAGAAATATTTAATGCCAAGGACCTTAAAAATAATAAGAGTTTTATATATTCAACTCTTTAACTGAAAGGCTAAGCACCTGTTGAGACCTCTATCAATAGCCAGGCCTCTGTGCATTGAATAAAGTGAGGATCTCCGGACAAAACAGTGCACGATCATGTAATTGAAGACTATAATAAATAAAGCACGTTCACAAGGGAATTAAGATTGCACGTACCACCTTATGTCTGGCACTTCCTTGATTTTGCAATGTAAAGTTCTTTAAATGTAGGGTTTCCTTGGCAGTAATGATCTAAAAGGCGTCTCAAATTAAGATTTCCTGAAGAGAAGAGTTACCTTCTGAATCTCTTCTTTCTCCTCAATGATTTTATTCATCAGAATCCGGAAATATTCTGCGACATCCTGCTGCTGGTGCACTGTACCAACGCAAACCAGAATGATTAACATCTCACTGCAGTAGCTGGTTACTTAATCCTAACAGAGGCAGTGTCCGCTGCCTTGGTTTCCATTTTTTCTGTTTCCATTTCAGCAGAGACTCTGTGGTAAGATGGCAGATCAGATACAGCAGGGACGTTTCCAGAACTCACATGCACAGTGAAAACCTGTCTTGCAACCACCACAAAGATACCATTTGAGGTTTTTTAAAATCAAATGAAACAGCGAGGCCCCATACTGCTGCCCTAGTCATTTTTTAATCCCTGGTCATGTGCATCCCAGAACACTTTTCATGCCTCTGAGCAGAGATTACCCAGAGGGGCACCTCTAAATGAAGCAACACTCTAAAGGCACATCTTCACTGCAGTGAGCCTGGGTGACTGACACCCATGTTAGCCCAGCCCAGGCATGAACAATCACACTGCAAAGCCAGGCCTGAGTTAATATATCCTCATTGATGCTGAGATCCTGTGTATTTTGAGGACTTCTGGGGGACATATCCCATGGTTCTGTGTGCTGCAGTAAACTGAGCAACTACATGATTCTTTGCCGTTGCATTGTATAGAAGGCACTGGAGGATTATCAGCACTTGAGTGATTTAGCCTGTGTCATAAATATAAAGGGAAGGGTAACAACCTTTATGTATGCAGTAACATCAAATCCCTCCTGGCTAGAGGTTTACGTGTAAGGAGTTAAGAAGCTCAAATAACCTAGTTGGCACCTGACCAGAAGGCCCAATGGGGAAAGAAGATACTTTCAAATCTGGGGGGTGGGGGAAGGGCTTTGTTGGTGCTCTTTGTTTGTGTCTTCTCTGGGAGCAGAGAGGGACCAGGGGCAGAAAAAACACAGCTTTTAAAACTCCGCCTGAAATTGCAAAAAGAGTAAGTAAAGCCAGGGAAGGCATGAGATTATCTTTTGTTTTAGCTTGTGAATTTTCCCTTTGCTAATGTGATTTCCTGGTTTTTTGTAACTTAAATGTTAAACTTAGAGGGGAATTATCTGTGTTTTAAAATCTTTTATTACCCTGTAAATCTACTTTCCATCCTGAGTCTACAGAGGTGATTCTTTTACCTTTTTTAAAAAATAAACTTCTTCCTTTAAGAACCTGATTGATTTTCAGTGTCCTAAAAACCCAGGGGTTTGGTCTGTGCTCACCTGCACCAATTGGTGAGGATATTATTCTCAAGCCTCCCCAGGAAAGAGGGTGAAGGGATTTGAGGGGAAAAGTTTGGGGGAATAGGAACTCCAAGCGGTCCTTTTCCTGAATCTTTGTCTAAATCACTTGGTGATGGCAGCAGTACTGTCCAAGGACAAAAAGGGATTTGTGCTTTGGGGAAGTTTTAACCTAAGCTGGAAAAATAAGCTTATGGGGTTTTTCATGCGAGTCCCCACATCTGTACCCCAGAGTTCAGAGTGGGGAGGGAACCCTGACAGCCTGTGTTCTCACTGCAAAGTGATTACCAGCCCAAGTGAAAGAAGAACCTGGACTCTAATCCACCCACACAACTGGGCCACCTAGACCAAGTTCAAAGTACCACTAAATTCAGGTGAGAGGTTTGTGGGTGTGAGCGGAAGGGGGGCTAGCAACAACACCTGGGAAAGGCCTCGGGCTGCAGGAAGAGAGACTCTAAGGACCCAACAGAAGACACTGTGCCTGACACTGCAAATCTTCAGAAGTACAGGTATATGAAGAACTTTTATTGTAAAGAAGGAAGAGAAGCTGCTTAAGGAGAGGGCAGGGGAAAGTCATGGAGCAGAAATGGGATTGTGGGAACCTTTTCTATTTTGTTGAGAAACCATCTTGTATTAACAGAGAGGCAGGGGAACAAATAAGGGACGAAAAGTAAACATGTTGGGGGATTCACAGAAATGAACAGGAGAGGCTCAAGAACCTGTTAAGGACAGGGAAAGGGGCAAGATGGGACCAGGGAAGAAATATAGAAAAAATTCAAATATGTATACATGCTTTTAGTGGCCTAGCAAAAAGGGAACTTCCAGCCCTTTTGATAATTAGCATCAATAATGAGATGTTACAGAGGTAATGTCTGTCTCCTGTTTAATAGAAATCTGGGTCAATGTGACTATGCCATGGCACAGAACTCTAGAGGAACATCTTACCATCTCTCACCCCAAGGCATTGCGTAATCCCTACAGTGGAAGGCACTGATTCATTACACTCCAGATCTTGAAACAGCTTTTTCAGCTGACACACGATGCCGGAGTCACGATTACTGTAGCTAAAAAATATCAGAGACATAAAATTAATCAATCACTTTCCAGGTAGAATCCAGGTTCTGACCCAACTGCTGCTACGGCCATGCTCCCAGGAGAGAGTGCTCCCTCTGGGTGTTTGGGTTGGGCCCTGTGGATTGTACACATGGAGGAATCCCAGATATGAAAGAACAGAATGAATTCAACTCTCATCTTGGGTGGGAGGGGACGACCCTCTCTGGCTTAGTGATATAGTGCAATAGGGCACCGAGTAATAGAGTGACAAGAACTACCTGCTCTGACTCTTTTCTGTGATCAGTCCATTCTTAGGCTTTACTGGGATGGTTTCTTTGGGACTGGATTTCTGACCCAGCATCGCATTTCCATTCTGGCCAGGTACACATCCCTCCTCAGCCTGCTCTGGGTCGTGGAGACTGGGACAGCCGAAGTTCCCATATTGCCACCTGGAGGCCATGGAGACCTGTAGCCAAGGAGCACTGTGAAGGTTAGGCACCGCAGGAAGTATCGCCTGCAGGGCCCAGAGTGACAGCACCCCGTGGCTTTCTGATTGGCCCCTGCATACGTGGTGGTTGCCTTGATACTGTCTAAGTAACCACATGGACTGCTGGCTTACTGTGACTCCAGGCCTCACTCCACTTTCTGATCTCCGGTCTCCAACTCCAGTCTGACTCTAGCCCTGACTCTTGCCTCCTGATTCCAGCCTGGTAGCTACCACTGATTGCCAGTCTCTGATCCTGCTCGCTAACTACTGCCTGGTGGCTTGTGGACACCAACTCAGCTGTGGTTGCTAGGCCAGACCCCCTGCACCCCAGCTCCTTACACAGACACAACATGTTACAGCTAAAAGGCATTTCCTGAAAGATAGCCAGAGAGGAAAAGGTTTCAAAGGTTAACACCAAGACAAGGTCTAACCGATTTGGGCAAGTGTCTCAGTTGTACAGAAAGAGGGAGAAATTAAAAACATTAAATATTATCTAGCAGCAACTTTGGAGAGAGAAGGGCCCCTCTCGCTCCAATCTCCAGCCCTGGCAACCTGGGTCCTATTTGACCACTGGTACCCAACAGCTGTTTTCATCACCTTCTCCCGCATTGTTCCAAACCCTCCTCAGTCATCCGAGGCAGGGTGAGTGAATCTGGGGAGCTATCAACAGATGTCTGACCGGTCCATTTAAACCCCCTCACACTGTTCAGCATCTTGAAGGCTGATTTCACTTGCAAATGGTCCAGCTATGCAGACCTACATTGCCTGCCTAGCATGGAGACTGCCTCCTTCAGAAAGCCTTCCCTTAGAAAAGGTATCTCCCTGCTACCCTGCCCTGGTTCTCTCTCTAGGGACCACTCTGCCACCCCACTGGACATGGTCATCACATTGCTTGAATGTGCCCTGAAGCCACTATTAGAAGTGGGCCTCATTTTCCAGTATAACGTCAAGGTGCCTCCTCCTCTGCCCCCGCATATACCTGTGGGCTGCTGCCCCTTCTCTTTTCTCTTCCCCCTCACACCCTGAAGCCAGCTATCACTGCCTGCCTCTTTCTCTTGCACAGTGCTGCCCTGTCATTCTTGCCTCAATGGTTGTGTCCTACAATGGGTCCTGCAACACCAAAACTGTGCAGCTATCCAGCCTAACCAGATGTTTGTGTGCTGCTGCTGCTGTAACCCCAGGGTTTATTGTGAACATCCTCACCTGAGGATGGCCTCTCTGAGCTCTGTCGTGAAGAAGAGACACTGCAGCAGGCTGTTTAAGTAGCAGGTGGAACCCTGGTTACGCAGCCCCATGTAGGTGCCTGTAAACAGAAAAAATCTATTTGACATTTGGGTTGGTTGGTTGGTTTATTTATTTATAAAAAGGAGAGAAAACGATCAGAAAGTGACTAGCCAGGGAACTGCAGTATAGCAAAGCTCCCTTATTAGAGGTGCTCTGGATAAATGCAGCTCTAGCTGGGTTGCATGTGAGAAAGAAAAACCCCAACATTTCCCTCTGCCAGGATTTTATTGTTTGGGAAACAGGTCTCCATTCAACCCCAGTTCCCCCTCAGCCAGTGCCCCTCTGCTCTCACCAGGGACTTCCTTGGTCTAGTTTGAGTTGATTTAGGCACAACCCATAATGTTCCCAGACTTCAGAGGGATTAAATTCCCGACCTCAGGAGGAGGGATTGTTACTGGCTACCAGAAATCTACCAAGCCTTCCGTTCTATTTTTTGGTTGCACCAACACAGGAACAGTAGTTATGGAACGCCTGAGGGAGGATTCCCTTATTAGCCTCCCTATCCCAGAGGATGTGTTTCATGGGACCGGAGAATATCAGAGCACATTCCTCACGTATGAAACTCCGACCCCAAGCTGGATGGATTCAGCAATAGCTCAGCTGTCATTTTGCCAAGATGGTGCGCTGCTTGTGGGGACTGTCACTCACGCTGTGTGTCTTCCAAAGTTTGCTGGGCTCTTTTTTCTAAACTAACTGCCCAACAGTGATACATAAACCAACCAACAAAACTAACAAGAATGACAGTGGAGTCACCAACTGAAATGCCACCAGCAGCAAGAGCACAGTGTTAATAACAAAGCCAAACAACAACATTCATACCGGATGGGCAGTGTGATGGGGTGTATCAAACCCACACTGGGCAAGCAGGGGCCGCCCCCTCTGAGCCCTCATGGCAGGCCGATTAAAATAGCCTCCAAAGCAGCAACACACCCCACTTGACAAATAACTACAGCAAAGATAATGATGGCAGCAACAGTTAAACTGCACCAAATGTGGGTGAGAAATTGCAACAGCATCATGGCTCAGTGCCTGCCTCCCTCCTCCCTGGGGCCAGATCTTCTCTCCTTTCAGCCCTACTTGTTCTGAATCAAGCACAGATATTGCCCAGGTTAATACTTTCCACTCAGTGCAGGCTAGGCAGAGCAGATTCCCAGATTTAGGTGATAACTTTTAAGCTCTTGGCCGTGGGGACTGTGTCTTCCTGTGTGTTTGTACAGCACCTACTACATAGAATCATAGTAGGGCTCAAACGGACCTTAAGAAGTCATCTGGTCCAGCCCCCTGCACTGAGGCAGGTCCAAATAAACCAAGGCTGGCCCTGACATGTGTTTGCCAACCAGTTCTTAAAAGCCTCCAGTGACAGGGATTTCAAAACCTCTCTTGGAAGCCTGTTCCACAGCTTAACTACATTTATAGTTAGAAAGTTCTTCTTAATATCAAATCTAAATCTCCCTTGCTGCAGATTAAGTCAATCACTTCTTGTCCTGCCTTCAGGGACATGGAAAACAACTATCACCACCATCCTCTTTATAGCAGCTTTTAAGATATTTGAAGACTACTATCTTTTCTCAAGACTAAACAGACCAATTTTTTTTATCCGTTCCTCCTAGGTCAGGTTTCCTAAAATATTAATTATTTTTGTTGTTCCCTTCTGGACTCTCTCCGGTTCATCCCCTTCTTTCCTAAAGTGTGGCACCCAGAACAGGACACACTACTCCAGCTGAGGCCTCACCTGTACTGAGTAGAGCAGGACAATGACCTTCTGCGTCTTACATATAACACTTCTGTTAACACAGCCAAGGATAATATTAGCCTTTTTCGCAACTGCATCACAATGGTGACTCATTCTCCATGTGTGATCCACTCTAATCCCCAGATCCTTCGCAGCAGTTCTACCACCTGGCCACTTATTCCCCATGTTGTAATTGTGCATCTGATTTTTTTCCTTCCTAGGGGAAATAATTTGCACATGCCTGTATTGAATTTCATCTTGTTGATTTCAGACCTCAGTTCTGAGGAGACCGTCATCTTTTCTCCACAGCACGCTCAGCAACCTGTCGCAAGGACGCCATAAATGGACACTCTCTCTTAGTGCTACAGTGACATTCAGAACAGGGCTTGCAGAATGGAGAGAGGAGGGAGACTATTATCGCACTTGGGTTGAGGCCTAATAGGGCCCTGAATAAGAGACCTCAGGTGTATGGGAGTGCATGTGTAGCCTTTGAATGGGCTAAAGTTCACTTCATTTCCCGTCTCCAGTTGGACCTACTGAGAAATCATGGTTGGCAAATAGACACGTGGCAGCCCACGGACCTGTTCTGTGAATGGGAGAATTTTGGGATTCCACCCTGAGAGGAGTGAAAGGACAGGGTCTGCCCTGGTGAGGGTGTATTCAAGTGAGACTGAAGAGGAGTCAAACGGGCAGCTACCCCACAGCTGTAACATATTAATATCTTCCATGTAGTGGGGAGCCCAGGTTGAGCACTTGCAAGTCTGAGTGAGAGAAGCAACGTAGTGACAGATGATATGGAAAAAACTAATGTACTCAATGCTTTTTTGGCCTCCTTTTCACGAACAAGGTCAGCTCACAGACGACTGCACGGAGCAGCACAGTATGGGGAAGAGGTGACAAGCCCTCAGCGGATAAAGAAGTGGTAGATAAGCTGGAGGGTAGGGATAAGATAAAGAGGGACCTAGAGAAATTAGAGGATTGGGCCAAAGGAAATCTGATGAGGTTCAACAAGGAAAACTGCAGAGTCTGGTTGGAGGGAGCTTGGGAGGGTGCAGTCTGGGAGTAGGGGAGCTTGGATGGGGGTGGGGTTCTGGGGTCATGGTTAGGGGATGGGAGGGTGGATAGGGGTTGGGGCAATCAGGGGACAGGGAACAAGGGAGTTGGGTAGGGGGTGGGATCCTAGGGGGTGGTTAGGGGTAAGGAGTCTCTGGAAGGGGCAGGCAGGGGACAAGGTCAGGGGTGGCTGGATGTGTCGGGGATTCTGAGAGGGCAGTTAGGGACCGGGACATGATAGGGGGCCAGATAGGGGGCGGGGTCGTCCCTACCTGGCCCTTCATATAATTTTCCAAACCCGAGGGTGCCCTCAGGCCAAAAAGCTTGTCCACCCCTGATCTAGACCGTTCTCAGTGGTAGCAGATGACAGAACAAGGAGTAATGGTCTCAAGTTGCATTGGGGAAGTTTGAGGTTTGCTATTAGGAAAAACTTTTTCCACTAGGAGGGTGCTGAAGCACTGGAATGGATTACCTAGGGAAGTGGTGGAATCTCCTTCCACAGAGATTTTTAAGGTAAGGATTGACAAAGCCCTGACTGAGATGACTTAGTTGGGGACTGGTCCTGCTTTGAGCAGGGGGTTGGACTAGATGACCTCCTCATGTCCCTCCCAACCTTGATGTTTTATGATTCTATCATTCTAAGTCCCCTCAGATACCAGCAGGCTTTACAAAAAGCACCAGAGACAAAACAAAATATTCCTGACCTTCCTCTGTATACACTTTTCCTCATCAGTACAATGAGATCAGATTAAGTTAGGTCAAAACAAGAGCACACATTAACTTTGAAGTAACATTACAAATAGGAACAGACCCAGTTGCAGGGTTATGTTCCCCCATGCTTCCGGCCAACTAAGCATGAGCTACTTTCCCGTTAGAGAGTGGAGAGCGTCTCCCAAACATCCCGAGGACTCTCCAAGAGACAGGCCTCTCACTCAGTAAAGTCACCAAGTCGAGTCACATTGCCAGAGGAGAATATGCTGCA